>JAJIBD010006357.1:0-63590 GCA_021461705.1 Cryptotis parvus | reverse complement strand
CCCGACTGGCCCTTGTATACACTGTTCTTGGTTATTAACTAACCTCATGCTATCTTTTTTTCTAATATCCCACAAATGAGTGTGGTTATTTTCATGTCTGTCCCTCTCTTTCTGGCTTATTTCACTCAGCATTATACTCTCCATGTCCATTCATGTATAAGCAAATTTCATGGCCTCATTTTTCCTAGCAGCTGTTAAATGTTCAATTGTTTGGATGTACCATAGTTTCTTTATCCCGTCATCTGTTCCGGACTCAGGTTGTTTCCAGATTCTGGCTATGTGAATAGTGCTGCTAATGAACATAAAAGTGCAGATTGCTTTTCTGTTGTGTGTTTAGGACCTCTAGGATATATTCCCAGGAGCAGTATCTCTGGAATTTTGTTTCTGTACCATTACCATGTGTGTATTCCCATACCATGTTGTTTTTGGGATTACTATAGTCTTACAATATATGGGAGTGTGATTCTGATATCTTTACCCCTCAGGATTGCTATAAGTATCCAGGTTCCACACACATTTTTGTAATGTGGGGCGGAGCGGGAGCCCAGCGGGTGGGCGGTTGCCTTGCAGCGGCCGCCCGCCGGGTCATCCCGGCATCCCATATGGTCCCCGAGCACCGCAGGAGTAATTCCTGAGTGCAGAGCCAGGGTAACCCCTGAGCTTGCGGGTGTGACCAAAAATTTTTTTTGTAATGTTCTATTTTTCTGGAATTTGCAAAACTTCATTAGAATTTTTGAAAGGGATCACATTCAGTCTGCATATCTCCATATAACATGTTATATATGGCTAAAATATCTTCCATTTTTTTGAGTTTTAAACATAATCTTACGATTTTACCTTATGTGTATTCCTTAATTATTTTTGACATGGTTGTAAATGACATTGCTTCCTTCTTTTCTCGTTGTCATCTGCATTGCTCACAAATGTTGTTTATGTGTGCCTGTTTTGTTTATTTTACTTGCATGTTATTGAGGCTTCTTGTATCTTCATCTGTTTTCTACCCTTAGTTTGGGAATTTCTCATTTTTTAATTTCTTCAAATAAGAGTTTTGTCCTTTTCTCTTCACTTTCTGGAAGCCCTGTAAAAGCAGAGGTTATTCCTCATCCGTCCAATAAGTCTTTTACTATCTTACTTTGAAAATAGTTTTTTGCTCAACTTTTTTGGTTGCTTCCCACTCTCCTGTGTTCTCACTTATTTCTGTTCTCTACTTTGTCAAACTTATTGTTGAGCTGAGAGGAGATACTTTTAAAAGCCCACAGACAAAGCAGCTGCTATCACATTGCAAATAGTTGGAAAAATAATGTCCGTAAAGAAATAAATGCTTTAATTTTATTATCATCAATGCTTTTCAGCCCTCTCTTTGACCTGTGTGCCGAATGTTTTTCTAGGGACCTGCCAAGATCTTTTGGTAGATTGCTGCTTGATGGGAAAAATTGGTGCTTTTATTTGATCATTTTAAGCAGCAAATGGGGCATGTCACAAGCTTATCTAAATCCTTGAGATAAGAATCAGTGGAGACTCAGAAATATTTTCACTGTCAAAGCAATTCAAGAGATTGAAGGCATCCAGGGAGAGCTGGTCCCTGGGATCCCAGGGCCTGTGGCCTTCCTCAGACTCTTGCTACTTTGTGGTCCTTGCCTGAGTTGCTTAGAGTGGATCCAGGTGACCCAAAAGGTGATTATGGGCCTGATGAAGTTAGGATTTCTAAGATTAGGTCATCTGACATTCTCTGTGTGTCCTTCTGACTCATGTCTGGGGGTGTCCAGCTGGCATGCTGGGTGCCCCCGCAGTCTGTGGAAAGTGCCATGAGGTGAGGAACTCGTGCCTATCACCAGCCATGCAGGCACTTCCTCCCGAAGCCAGTCTCAGTAAACTGTGGTGGAGCATCACGGCTCTAGCTCAAGCAGAACAGAGAGAGAAAACACACACCACCCCCTGTCATCAGAGGACACAACATTCATTCATTCCTGATGATGATTTAATCATGCAGGATGAAACTCTTATTCCTTGCTGGGCCATTCTCATCCCTGCTATTTGGGAAATGCAGGACAGCCTGGCTGCAGCTCCCGTCGCTTGCAAGGAAGGAATGGGAGAAGGCGCATGTGGGGAAGAACTCAAGTCTCGGGAGATCTTCATTCAAAGGACCAGAAGGCTCCCAGATATGACCCTGGGAGGAGGAGCTTGGGCCTGGAATCCCTCCTTCCCTAGAAGCAAGATTGGAAACTGGGCGGAGAGACAGCACAGGGGCCAAGGTCTTGCCTTGCATGCAGCGGGATTACCTCTCTATGTAGTAGTGTGTGGAGTAGTGTGTGGAGGGAGCAAAAGTGGGGAGACCGGTTCTGTCATCCCCCAATCTGATACGGGCCTAACTGATCTGGGGCAGCCGACTGGAGCAAGGGCTTCAAAGCAACTGCAAGAGAACAGGCTTGGGATATAGCCAGGGTAAAGGAGATACAAGGAAATCTCATCGACCAAGGATCACTCAGAGACAGGATAAACGGATTCATTCCTGAGGATGTGAGGCTTTTCCTGTTTCCCTGGACTCAGTGAACTACGCACTTGACAGCAATTCCAAATAGATCAACTCATCCTATACCTGGCAGGTACAAATACAGTCAGATATAAATGTCCTTCAAGTACTTAGTACTGCCACTAAAAGTAGTATCTGGGATCATTCTTCCATTAATGTATATGGGGAGTGATCCCGTAAATAACCAAGCAGCTGCTACCAACTAGGAATGTTCTATTTTCCGATGGGGGTGGGCCATCTATACAGCATAGAGCACATTCTCGTTGATTGGGGTCCAATTTGCGGGCAGGGGTTATTTCCCAACATGACTCTGAGCTGACCCCTGGCACAAGGCAATGGCACAGGCCCAGTGCTGACTTGGGTGGGTCTTGCTACATGGCTCCTGCCGCACGTGCCCCCTTCCCCCCCCACCCAGGTTCTGTGATGTCATAGACACGTCCTCCCCCTCGGTTCCACAGCCACACCCCGCAACAGATCTGGTACTGCTCGCTCTCTTCGGTGTCAGCTGCATTGGACTTCTGAGTTCATTTTTATTGTTTCTATTATTTGCCTTCCTGCTCCCGTTTGAACCCTTAGCAATACCTTAGCCACCTTTGGCCACACCTGTATAGCGGCTCCCACCAGTGGGTGGCCTGCCTGTGTGGCCCCCAGGTGGAGAACTTACCCCGACTGGTCCAGTCACACAGAGTCCACCGGCTTGAACCCTGTGTCTCCACAATCCACAGAAGGCAAGTCTTCGGTCCTTAACTTTGGAGGGTGGCCAGTCGCCAAACTCAGACACCGCCTGAAAATCAGACACCCCCTGATATCATAGGAGGACACCGATCTCTCTTGTGGGTTTGGTGCTGGCCAGGCCCACTAGAGAGATGAACAACGTGCTGAAGAGCCCCCAGCAGCATCTTGCAGGTCCTCAAAACACCTTGACTGAGAGGGTGAGGAGGTAAAGGACTGGGGGAACACATCCAAGACCCCCATGTGTCGCTGAGGCCCCAGCCGGTCAACAACAGGGCATGAGTGGAGTTGGGAGAAGAGTCCACATTCTGTCCTGTGGGGGACCCTAGACCCTACTCCCTTCATCCCCGAAGGCGGCTCTTTGCCAGCGACCAGAGTGACTAGTTCAGAGGTGAGACTGCAAGAGACCCATGTGTCTCTGGCCCTGCTCCCCACGTAATGTTACATTACAGTTCTGACAGTGCTGGAGGGTGACCTCCACATCCAGTGCCCATCTGCCCCACAGGCCTGTAAGCAGAGTGGTCCCCAGCAAGCCACGCTGTCCCGAATGATACTTCCAAGAATGCCCAGGGGAAGGCGTCTCTGGGTAAAGGTACCACCGTCACCAAAAACCAGGGAGCCACACCCAGCGTCTGCTCCCACGCGGTCCCAGCACTTGGAAAACTCCAAGACACAAGATGTCCCTGCTGCCTTGCTGGAGAGGAGACGCCCTGAAGCCACCACCTACAGAGGATCCTGGTTATCCAGTGGCCTCGGAAGCTCTGGACCAGGAGAAGGCCGCCACCATCCTCTGCAACAGCCAGGCCCTGCATGATGCCAAGGGCGCCACAAGGACCTCCCAGCCTGGCTGTCCTTTTTCCACAGCTGCTGCCCCTCCAACAGGTGGACTCACCCCACAAACCCGGGATCTAAGGGGGAGCAGGATTCCCCAGCCCTGACGGCCAGCCTGTACTCCACCCCTGGTGGCAGCCCCCAAACGTAATCCCGCAGGCTTGACTCCTCAGTGCCCTAAGGTCTGAGAAGACCCCCATGGGTATCTTCACCTTCACAGGCTCCCCGTCTTGGGGTTTCCCTTAGGCTCCGCCTACAACCTAAATCCAGCTGCCCATGTCCCTGCAGACCCTCTTCCCACTAGCCCATGGTCAACAAGAAATAACATCTGGACCCCAACATTCCAGTTTCCGATCACCCCTAAAGCTGCTTCAATGCCCCTGTCAGGGGCTGCTGATGGACAGCAAGCTGGGTTCACCACCCTGAGCATCCGTGTCCACCATGAAGATAAGAACATCCGGGTTCCAGCTGTGGCACCCAGCTGTGGCACCCAGCTCCCCAACTTCCGGTCAGCTGGCCTCAGCCAGCACCTTGGGGTCTTCCGTGCATTGCCCTCCACCTCCATCCTGAGGCATGGTGCCGGCAGCCCACGCAACCCTCCTGCCTGCCCATCTGTGCCCCCTACTATGGTGACTGCCACAGCACTTGCCACTCCCATGGCAAGCATGAAAACCAACACTGGGCCTGTGGCTAGTATCATGTCCAGCACCTGCGTGGTGATGCGAGCTGCTGGCAGGCCCTGACAGACTTATGCCTCCACTTCACATCCCTGAGCATTGGGGCAGGGACCACAGGGGTCCTGAGACCATCTAATAACCACGGAAGCTCTGGGACAACAGCCCCGTCTCTGCCAAACCATATCTCAAAAGACCACGGATGCCAGCAGCCAGAAGGGCGTACACTATAAAAGCTCAGAAGCCAAGATTTTGACCTCAGTTATGCTCCAGTGGCTGGCATGGCACTTGCCACTTCTACTTGTCACACCAGAATTAGCGCTGGGCCTGCCACCAGGCCACAGGGCATGAGGGACATCTAGCTCCCCAAATGCACCAGTCTCCTTACCATGGCCGTTAGCCCCTTGCACTGTTAGTGATTTGTGCCAGGCTTTGATGGAGCTATGCAGACAATTCAGAGCCCTGAGCATTGGGACAATGATCTCAGGGTCTCTGCCTTTGCCGGCTCCTGGCTCGGGGTCTCTCAGGTTCCACACACAGCTTAAAGTCTGCCCAGGCCCTGCAGACCCCACTCCCTACTAGGCCTTGGTCAGTCGAAGATAATATGTGTGCCCCAACATTTAAGTTTAATTCAACTTTGAGCCTAGCCATGGTTCTCAGTGTTGTGGTGGCCTGACACCTGCCACTTCTACATGCAGCACAAAGACCAAAACTGGGCCTGCCACCGGTCACTGAGCAGTGTCCAGCCCACCGCATCCACCATTGCCCCAGTTGGGACCATCAGCACCTCACGGTAGTGGCAGCTTAGGGCATGCTCTGACGAGCTGTGCTATGAATTCAAGGCCCTGAGCACTGGGCCAGGGACCAGGCGGGGTCTCCACCTTTGCAGGCTCCTGGCTCGGGGTCTCCATCAGGCTCCACACACAGCTTGAAACTGCCCAGGTCCTACAGACCCCTCTTCCCACTAGGCCACGGTCAGCGAAAGATTCATCCGGACCCCAACATTCGATCTGCTGACCACCCCTCCACTACCTCACAGCGCCTGCTGGAGGCTGCTCTGGAAGACAATCTGCAGCCACCACACTGAGCGTCCCTTTCCTGAGCCCCCAATCTGGTATCAAAAGGTGCTCTCAGGCAACAGATTGGCCTCTGCCTATCAAGACCTCAAAGGCCACCCCAAGTACCAGGGACGAAAGGTGCCCCATGAGCCAGAGTATGATCTCATGAGCCCAAGTCTGACCCCAGCCATGCTCCCCAGTGTGGTGGCTGGTGTGTCATCTGCCACCAGGACACAAAACCAATGCTGGGTCTGCTGCCACTCTGCCACTGGGCACAGAGAATCCAGAGCATTGAATCCACAACAGTCCTTAGCATCTCACAATGTTTCAAGAAAGCTTCCCCAGAAAGCTCTAAGCCACGACTTTGGAGTCATGAACATTGCAGGGACCGCTGGGGTCCCGAGCCCTCCATCTGCCACCAGGAGATACTCGGGGCCAGCAGCCAGTTTCTGAGCCAGTACATCTTAAAGATGACCCGACCAACCACCAGTAAATATACAAAGTCCAGAGAACTGAATCTATGACGCTGCTTAGCATCTCAGTTTCCTGTTCCCAGAAATCTCTGAGGCACGACTTTGGAGCCATGGGCATTAGGGCAGAGACCATGGGTGTCTTGAGTTCCCCGTCTAGTGTCAAGAGCTTGCAAGCATCATAGCCCACAAAAGTGACCAAAGGTGTCAATAGCCAGAATTGTGCCGTCAGTAAAAGCAGAGTCACCCTCACTGTGCCTGAGACCCCAGGGGCCCTGCACCACAGGCTCCAGGCTGCCCTGAAGCCTGTCACCAGCCGCAGGCCAGTCTTGACCCCCAGCAGCCTTGCTCCGGCGATGGCCAAACTTCAGAACAGACATTCCGAGGGGCTGCCCTGATATTACTAAAGACATGAGCCCGTTCTCAGCCCTAATATCGGGGGGGGGGTAAGTGCAGTAGGCTGAGCAAGCACCTCCTCAGGAATATACCCATTCCCACTCCCTGCACCCCGACTTATTCTTTTGTCAGATACACCCCCAGAGACATCTTCACACACTGTTCCATCGCCCCCAAAAGTGGTTGATTGCCTGATTCAAGTGACTGAGTCTCCATACAAGAGGACAAGGACCAACTGGTGTCCCTCTTGTCCTAGAGTGGGTAAGACTCACCCCACCACAGTTTCTACACCAGAACTCTCCCAGAACTCTCCCCATTCCTTCTAGCACTGAAGTCTAGAATAACTAGAATAAACTTGTTCCTTTGTGTCTACCTGCTGTGGCTGTGCTCTGTACTGGAGGATAGGCAAGCACTGGGCAGTGTGTTGGAGACAGGGAGGAAAACAGACAGGGTTGCTGTTTGCTTTTTTCCTGTGCCCGGAGGAAGGGTGCAGAGGAAACTCCACTGATGTAATGGGGACGTCGAGGGGACATCGTGGGGATGTTGTGGGGACGTCATGGACATCAGTGCCTGTCGCCATGCTCGGGGCATGCTTGGGGCTGGCCAGGTGGCGAGTCTCCCTCCTGTTTTGAAGGAGGACTTGCCTTTGGGCTCTGCAGCCCTTTGCAGAGAGCTTGGGTCGATTGTCTGTGTGACTGAGTCACAGGGGACCTGGCTAAAATGCTCATTAACAGAACTTGAGGGGTTGGGGTTTGAAAGCTGCTTTGTGTTGGCATGTTGTAGCCCTTCCATGTTTCTGTATTTCCTGTCGTGTAAAGGGATATGATTTGTCTTATCAGTAACCAGCCTAAGAGTGAATCAGTGAGTTTGTTGTCCTGTACACAGCTGTATCACTGTATCACTGTCTTCCCGTTCATCATCGATTTGCTCGAGCGGGCCCCAGTAACATCTCCATATGTCCTGTCTCATGCTAGTAGAACCCAAGGGCATCTGCTTGCTCCAGGAACATAAAGAGCCTCAATCTATTCTGGAATGAGGTCTATAATTGTTACTGGTATTTGGCATATCAAATACAACACGGGTAGCTTGCCAGGCTCTGCCGTGGAGAAGGAAACCCGAGAGAAACTTCGCGATCTGACACTCAGAGAAGACACACCCAAGCATCCTGCAAGAACTCAGGTCTGCTGAGCACAGAACTGCTGTTTCCTCGTTGATTTTCCAACTGTGTCTTGTCTCTGAGGAGCACTGGTTGCAACTTGGAGACATTGCCATAAGCAAAGCGATGAAGAGGCCAACGCCTGATAACGTTAGCCGTTCTCTACGTACAGAAAAGAACTCGAGTGCAGCGCTCATGATCACAGTTGAGAAATAATAGGTGTCTAGGAAGAGTGCAGAGTTAATTTGATCTTGAACCAGATTATTTTCAGATGTGAACCATAGTGACGGCCCCCGGAGACAGGTAGACGAATGGGGTGAAAGGAAAATGTCTTCAAAGCTGCATATCAAACCCTCTGAATTTTGGCCAGAGAGTCACTGACCTGTGTCTCCCCTCAGCGGGTGGGAGGACGCTCCCAGCTGAGAGAAAAGTTTACTCTTGGGCTCTGCCAGTCCTTCTGTCGGCGCGGCCTTGGCCTGTTGCTGCCCAGGCTGCCCTTCTTGTTTGGGTGTCGTCAGTTCCCTTGGCTCCGCTCCAGTCCCTGCCTTCTTGATTTTCTGACTGTTACCTCATTCCCACTCTGGTTTGACCCCTTCAGGCCACACACCCTGGCAGAGACAGACAATACCATCCCCCTCTCCTGTCCCTAGGGCATCCCTCTAGCCAGGTTGCTGCAAGAGCTGCGCCTAGCTACCTTTCCAGCCTGGACTCTGCCCTGACCCTCTTCCCAGTGCGGGCGGGTGCTTCAGGCCGAGCCCCACTGCGCTCTGCCCCACGGGGAACCCTGATGCTGCTGGCGGAAGTGACTCTTGTCTCTGCCTCTTTCAGTCAGGAACATTCGTTTTCAGGGAAGGATTTTTTTTTTTTTTTTTTTTTTTTTTGCTTTTTGGTCACACCGGCGATGCTCAGGGGTTACTCCTGGCTCTGCACTCAGGAATTACTCCTGGCGATGCTCGGGGGACCATATGGGATGCCGGGGATCGAACCCAGGCCGGCATGGGCCAGCCGCGTGCAAGGCAAACGCCCTACCCGCTGGGCTATCACTCCGGCCCCAGGGAAGGATTTTATGGTGGGGACAACATCGCTATTTCTCTGCCCTGGTTGCCAAGTTAGCCCCAGTTCTCTCTCTTCCTCCCGTTCCCAGCAACCCCTCACAATGTGCTTCTCAGAGATGATCGTATCTGTGGTTGGTATTGAGGTGCCATTGTGCTGGCCCTCTGGGGGGGTTACCACTGAGGAGTAACGATAACACTGAGGAAAGGAGGTACAGGACACCCCCAGAGAAGTGTCAGAAGTGGCTGGTGGAAGTCTGGGGCGGTGTGCGCAGGGGATGTAAGTTGGAACAATAGGGAAGTAACGTTCACTATAACTGTAGCCTCTGTCACACCTTGATGGCCAATAGCCTGCGATTGACGGTTAGCCTTCTGATTGTAGAAGCTTCATTTGCGCCGCAGCGTCTTCTCTTTTTTCCCACACCAGGCACTGTTTAGGGCTTACCCCTGGCTCTGTGCTCAGAGATGACTTTTTATTTATTTATTGAACCTCCATGAGATACACAGTTACAAGCGTGTTCATGATTGGGCTTATCCCTTCACCGGTGTATGTTCCCACCACCAGTGTCGCTCCTTCCCCTCCTCCCTGTCCTACCCCAAGCCTGTCTATGGTAGGCGCTTTCCTTTCTCTGTCTCCCTCCCTCCCTCGTTCTGGGCATTGTTTGCAGTACAGATACTGAGAGGTTTTCATGTGTGTTCCTGTACCCACACAGTTCTTATCCGGAGTGGTCATTTCCAACGGTCTTGGTCATAGTGGTCCCTTCTCAGAGATGACTTGTTGGTGCTCAGGGGCACTGGACTGGGGATGGGACCCAGGTCCACCCTGAGCAAGGCAAGAGCCTTACCTATAACATCTCTCCAGTCTGACTCATTCTTTTCTGTATCCGACCAAGCCCTACCCTGTGCAGTCAGAACAGGTGAATGTGTGTTTGTGTCTGTGTGTGTGAGCACCCGTGTGCACGTCCTTGTGCTGGCTTGTTCAGTACAGGCACTACAGTACTGGCTTCCTGAGAGGTGCCTGGCCAGACAGGCACCCTCAGAACAGTAGGGGGTTCCTGAACCCATGTGGGCTATGGATTTGAAACTGCACATTCTGCTTTGTGTGACTGTGGTGGTTCCACATTCACGCTCAGCGTGTGGGCAGTTCAGAGGCAGTTGTGATGGAAAGTGTCTTCCGCCCAGATGATCCTGGGAACTTGAAATGGTCTGAACTGGAATTCTCAGGTGGGCTCACAAAAAGCAAAGTCACGAGCAATGTGTTTGCCCCACCAGGTGCTGTTTTCATAGGAGTTAGTCGTGTCGTCTCGGCAGAGGAGGGAGGGGATGGGAGAGGGCTGGCAGGGGGAGGCTCGGTGCTTCTCTAGGAGACGCCAGGGATGAAGACGAGCCTTGTCCACAGGGACTCAGGCCAGGGGAGGATGAGGCCAAGCCCACGTATTTCTCCTTCAGTGCTTCCCCACTTCTTCTTTTGCTTTTATTTTTTTAAGCCCTGCACATGTGGTCTTAAGTGTGTGGTCCAGAGAGAAGAAATATTGGCTGTGTCAGAATTTAGGGAAATGTTGAGTGCACTTAGAGTTAGAAGAGAATAAAACGGCTAGATGTGCTTCAAAGATGATCTGGAACAAGATGGGCTGGAGTCAAGCCAGGACATGATGGAGCTGTAAAGAGGCTCCATGACCCGGAAGGGCCTGGCAGATGTTGGTGCGTGCATGCGTGTGTGTGTGTGTGTGTGTGTATGTGTCTATGCATGTGTGCTTGTGTGTCTGAGTGTGTGGTGTGTATGTGAATGTGTGCAGTGTGTTTCTGTATGTGTGAGTGTCTGCAATGTGTGTGCATGTGTACTCGTGTGTATGTGTGTGTGTGTGTGTGTGTGTGTGCATGTGTTGGGGTAGTGGGAGTTGTGGAACTGTTAGGGGCCCCGGACTGGGGCAGTGTTGCTAGAGCCCAGCACCAGAGGCTCGGAGGCTACACTGGACCAGCAGCCGGGCGCTTCCTGTCTTCCTGGCCCTGTGGCACCATCCAGTCCTAGTGGCTCTGTAGAGCAGACGGTGGGGTCATCCTGTGAATTTCTGCTGGAGGATGTTTGGGAAGATCCTTCCCTGCATTGTAGGTCTGAACCTTGTAGTACTAGGCAGGCCTTGGGGTGCTGGGCGTTGAACCCAGAGTCCTGTCTGCAACACACACAGGTCCCACCCTTTTGAGTTCTCTCTAGCCTGGGAAATCTTTTCTTTCTTGATTTTTTGGACCACACCTAGCCGTGCTCAGGGCTTACTCCTGGCTCTGAACTCAGAGATTACTCCTGGTGGACTTGGGGACTATATGGGGTGCTGGGCATCAAACCCGGGTCAGCCATTGTGCAAGGCAAATGCCCTGATACATATCCTGCTCTATCTCTCCACTGTCCCCCCATTTATCTTCCTTCCTTCCTTCCTTCCTTCCTTCCTTCCTTCCTTCCTTCCTTCCTTCCTTCCTTCCTTCCTTCCTTCCTTCCTTCCTTCCTTCCTTCCTTCCTTCCTTCCTTCCTTCCTTCCTTCCTTCCTCTCTCTCTCTCTCTCTCTCTCTCTCTCTTTCTTTCTTTCTTTCTTTCTTTCTTTCTTTCTTTCTTTCTTTCTTTCTTTCTTTCTTTCTTTCTTTCTTTCTTTCTTTCTTTCTCTCTTTCTCTCTCTCTCTCTCTCTCTCTCTCCCTCCCTCCCTCCCTCCCTCCCTCCCTCCCTCCCCTCCCTCCCTCCCTCCCTCCCTCCCTCCCCTCCCTTTCCTGCCTGCCTGCCTGCCTACCTGCCTGCCTACCTCCCTGCCTACCTCTTTTGGGTCACACCCAAGGGTCACACCCAACAATGCTCAGAGGTTACTCCAGGCTCTGCACTCAGGAATTACTCCTGTTGGTGCTCAGGGGACCGTATGGGATGCCAGGGATCTAACCTGGGTGCTGTATGTAAGCACTGTACTATCACTCCAGTCCTCTTTATAATGTTTACAAATAAAATTTAAAAAAATAAATAAAATAAAGAGCCAGGTGGTGCTTGAGATAGAACCAGAGTAGGCTGCACACAGGGAAATGCCTTAGCACCCCTTCGCCCGCCAGACGGGCCCAGCAGGAAGCCCTCAGCCCGCTGGTGCATGGGTCAGTGCACTGCAGGGCCCCACACCCTTGTGACATATCCACGCTGCTTCTGCACTGCCTGACAGAGACTGGCGGAGTGCCCACCTTCCTGTGTCCACTGGGCTCCCCTCTGCCCCTCCCGCCTGCACGGTGCCTGTACCTGGCCCCCGACCCAACACTCCTGTGCTCTGTGACCTTTTAGCCACCTGACTGTGGAGAAGCTAGGGGCTGATGGCAGCCCAGGAGGGCATTGAAGTTAATCATTGACCCTTGCTCTGGGTAGCCTCCAGGGTCGACCTGGCGAGATGAGACCAGGAGAAATGAGTCAGAGCCTGGCCTGGAAGCTCCCAGGAAAATGGGACCCAGAAATAGCTTCTGGGGGCGCCAGCTTATTCCTGGTCCAAGTTCACAGCTCACATTGACATGGGTCGGGCCCATTGGCTTTGGCAGGGAACAGTGTGCTTTCGGTGTGCGTGGGCCTACCATGGGGCTGGAGGACGGCCACCAGGCTGGCAAGTTAGATGTAGTGCTGAGTCTGGAACGGCACCCTCTGCCCTCCTTTTTAAAATTTGAATCATTGTCCTTCTTGGACTACTCTGGATAATTGTTTTTTGGCCACACCCAGTGGTGCTCTGGGGTTTCTCCTGGCTCTGCACTTTGGAATTATTCCTGGTGGTACTAGGGGGACCATATGGGATGTTGTGGATTGAACCCAGGTCAGCTGCATGCAAGGCAAGTGCCCTACCCACTATACTATCTGGTCCCTTGGATGATTTTTTTAAAAATAAACACCCTGGTGCTAGGGCGAAGCAGGTAGGGCATTTGCCTTGCATGCAGCAGACCTGGGTTCAATCCCGGCATCCCATATAGTCCCCCAAGCACTGCCAGGAATAATTCCTGAGTGCAGAGCCAGGAGTAACCCCTAAGCATTGCCAGGTGTGACCGAAAAAAAAAATTAAAAAATTAAAAAATAACTGGTGCTAGAAGGTTATTAACATATAGCAACCCAGAGACCATTTTAGAAGGCACTTGAATTGCAGGAGCCTTGTGGCGCAGCTGGCCCCAGGGCAATATGAAAAGGCTGGATTTGAAGTTCCTGCTCCATGGTTGGGGTTGAGAGTCTCCCTGCTGAGTGGCCTTGGTTAGAAGAGAAATGACACGGAATGGCCTCTCCAGTGTGGGTTGTCAGGAGAGAGGTGACACAGAATGGCCTCTCCAGTGTGGGGCGTGTGGAGAGAGGTGACACGGCACCTCTCCAGTGTGGGTTGTCAGGAGAGAGGGTGACACAGAATGGCCTCTCCAGTGTGGGGCGTGCGGAGAGAGGTGACACGGAACGACCTCTCCAGTGTGGGTTGTCAGGAGAGAGAGGTGACACAGAATGGCCTCTCCAGTGTGGGGCGTGTGGAGAGAGGTGACACGAGCGACCTCTCCAGGGTGGGGCGTGTGGAGAGAGGTGACACGAACGACCTCTCCAGTGTGGGGCGTGTGGAGAGAGGTGACACGGAACGGCCTCTCCAGGGTGGGTTGTCAGGAGAGAGGTGACACGGAATGGCTTCTCCAGTGTGGGGCGTGTGGAGAGAGGTGACACAGAGCGACCTCTCCAGTGTGCAATGTGGGGAGAGAGGTGACCGAATGGCCTCTCCAGTGTGGGGTGAGGAGAGAGGTGACACGGAATGGCCTCTCCAGTGTGGGGCGTGAGGAGAGAGGTGACACGGAATGGCCTCTCCAGTGTGGGGTGCGGGGAGAGGTGACACGGAATGACCTCTCCAGTGTGCAGTGTGTGGAGAGAGGTGACATGGAATGGCCTCTCCAGGGTGGGGTTAGGAGAGAGAAGTGACACGGAATGACCTCTCCAGTGTGGGGTGTGTGGAACACAGAAGGGGAATCAGTACTCAAAGGCAAAAAGTCTGAGAACTTTTTCAGTGTTCAGGATACTTACCATGGAGAGATAGTATCATTT
The DNA here is from genome assembly GCA_021461705.1 of Cryptotis parvus. Lineage (NCBI taxonomy): Eukaryota > Metazoa > Chordata > Mammalia > Eulipotyphla > Soricidae > Cryptotis > Cryptotis parvus. Next base: position 49,631 of record JAJIBD010006357.1, on the reverse strand, counting down.
GTCTTCCCCGTTCGTTGTTCATCGATTTGCTCAAGCAGGTGCAAGTAACGTCTCCATTCGTTGGGAATGAGGCCCATTGTTACTGTTCTTGGCATATTGAATACACTACAGGTAGCTTGCCAGGCTCTGCTGTGGCTCTGGTTTTCCCCAGGGGCCAGTCTTTTTCTATTCAGACCATCAACCATCCAGGGCCCACAGGGCACAGCCCTGGGTGTGGACAAGCCTGTCTCCCTGTCTGCCACCTGCCGACACAGCTGGGTACTGCAGCCACACCTGCAACACCTCGAGGGGCAGATGGTATCCTCTGAATTTGGTTTCTCAACCAAGTTCTCGATAGCTTTGCTTTCTTTTTTTTTTCTTAATATACTTTTTAAAATTTATTTTTTGACAATTACAAAAATGTTCATGTTTGGGTTTAAAGCCAAACAGTGTTCCAACACCCCTCCCTCCACCAGTGCCCACCTCTCACCACCAATGTCCCCGATACCCTCCCCCTCTCCTAGCCTGCCTCCATGACAGGTTCTCCATCCCTTTTCTCTCTTTCTCTTTCTCTCGATAGCTTTCCTCCAGCAAAAAAATGTGCAGTGTATGGGTGATACTCAGCTCCAGTTTTTTGGTTATTTTAAAAATATCTATATCTATGTATCTGTATGCTTTACTAGTCATTTTAAGTAAGAATTTGGAAGGTGGAATAAAATCTTTCCTTTGTGCCAAAAAAGAAAACCTAAATGTTCCAGTTAAACATAGGTTCCTAACTAATGCTTGTGATTCAAAGGGGGATTCTTTTTCTGTTTGTTTTATTCACCACGTGTGAAGTGGTGCTCAGAGCTTACTCCTGGCTCTGCACTCAGGGATCTACACTCTGCACCTGGCTGGTCTTGAGGTCATTCCGTGTCACCTCTCTCCTCAGAAGATAGTCATTCAGAGTCAAGGTGACTTCGTAACTGCCACACCCTCCATCAGTGTTTACATAGAAGAGAGGTCTCATTAGAATGAACCTTGGATTAAGAACATGTAAATAGATTAAGCTGTGAATGGATAAAACAGTAATACTCCCAAACTAGCTAAGCCTGTCATCCAACAGGTGGATTCTTCTGTGTTAAGAGTTTGGTGGTGGGCTCGGTGCACTCAGAGGGATTTCTGTTCTCAGGCTGTGACCTTCTCCATTGTTCTACGAGAAGAGCAGCCGGAGCCGGAGCCATCATACAGCGGGGAGGGCACTTACCTGACAAGGCTGACCTGGGTTTGATCCCCCAGCATCCCAAAGGGATCCCATAGCATCCCTAGCCCTGCTAGGAGGTCCAGGACTAACCCCCTAAGCACTGCCAGGAGTGGCCAAAAAACAAAAGAAATAAAACAGCCAGAGTGGCTTTATTGTGGGGCTTTATTGGGGAGCTCCATGTGCATGGTACACATTGGGTAAGTGTGAAGTGTGTCAAACTAGAAGAGGATAAAGCAACTTGAGTCCCCAAATAGTCTTAGTGGCCTCTGTACTAGGCTCTCGGTTAGGGCACTGGTGTGTGCTGAATTGTGTTTGCAGAGGCCTTCAAATGGCAGAGTGCCAACTTCTGTCTCTGCATCTCTGCATCTCTGTCTGTCTCTGTCTCTACCTTCCTCTCACATTACACATGCATACACAACAGCATCCTTTATTTTATGTGTTCATCTGTGAGTCCTATTCTGATTGGGGCATCAGGATAGCTAGTATCCATAGTCTGAGGGGTTGCAGCTGTCTCTCTGAACAGGAGGCAGTCATGTGAAGAGCCGCCATCCCAGGCCAGAGTTCACGTTCATTCCCAGCTCCACTGCTCGCTCTCTCCCTTCCCTTGACAGTTGGATAGAGGTTGCCATGTCTGGGCAATGGAGGGGTGTCATGCATTCGTTGTGGGGACTGGTGACTGGGACCCGATTCAGACATGTAAGTCAGCTGCTCTCTCATTGAGACACATCACCACATTCCTGCAAGGAGAGCTTAATTAAGTGCTTGAGCCCCCATGCCTGAGAGTGGAACAAGTGTTCACTGATAGACCAGTTTGTCCTGAGTTTCATTTTAGTAATTGTAAAGACATGTGGTATTATGACTTCAGTATAGCTAGAGTCCATAGGTGTTATGACATCAGTATAGCTAGCATCCATAGGCATTATCACATCAGTATAGCTAGAATCCATAGGTGTTATGACAACAGTATAGTTAGTATCCATAGGCATTCATGACTTCAGTACAGCTAGTATCCATAGGTGTTATGACATCAATATAGCTAGAATCCATAGGTGCTATGACAGCAGTATAGCTGGTATCCATAAGCATTATGACATCAGTATAGCTAGTATGCGTAGGCATTATAACATCAGTATAGTTAGTATCCATTTCAGGTGTTATGACATTAGTATCGCTAGAATTCATGTTATGACTTTAGTATGGCTAGAATCCATAGGCCTTATGACTTCAGTACATCTGGAATCCATAGGTGTTATGACATCAGAACAGCTAGAATCCATAGATATTATGACTTCAATATGGCTAGAGTCCATAGACCTTATGACATCAGTATAGATAGCTAGAATTCATAGGTGTTATAACCAGTATAGCTAGAATCCATAGGTGGTAATGACATCAGTATGGCTAGTATCCATAGGTGCTAGTAGACATAGCTAGTATTCATGCATTATGACATCAGTATAGCCAGTATCCATAGGTGTTATGACTTCAGTACGGCTAGAATCTATATATCCTTAAGCCCACTCTCCGAATGTAACATCTTGGGAACTGTCCACCTTACACAAACAACACCCTGGTACTGGGACTGTCATGACATACCACTGAGACAGTGTAGCGATTCATGCATGCAACCTTCCAACATGATCGGTCCTCCTCCCTGCCAATAGTGTCTGTTTCTCTCCACCGCAGTCCCAGCGTACATCTCCACCCCAACCACTGCTCCTGCTCAGACTACCTCCCCCCTGTCTCACTGACATGGTGAGCTCAGATCTGTGACCAGTTTACAGATCTGTTGCCTTAAGCCACTTGTTATTCCCTTAGTATGTTTGTTTCTATCCCACACCTGGGTGAGATCACTCTGTGTATGTCTCTCTCTTGCCGACTTCACTCAGCATGACATTCCAGTTCCATCACAGAGTGACAAATTGCTTGACTTCATCTTTTCTTACAGCCGAGTAGTGTTCGAGTGTGCATATGTACCATAGTTCCTTTATCTAGTCATCTGTTCTGGACAGTTGGACGTTTTCAGATCTGGGCTATTGTAAACAGAGCTGCAATGAACAGATGTCTTTTGGAAATAGTGTTTTGGGGGCCTTGGGGGTAGATGCCCAGGAGTGGAATTTTTGGTTTGTGTGGAAGCTCAGTTCTCAATTTTGAAGTACCCAAATTGTTTTCCTAAAGGGTTGGGCCTGTTGACATTCCCACAGCAATAGAGGCGGGACACTTTACCCTACATGTGCACTAACACAGGTTGCTCTGTTCCCTGTGATAGGTGCTGCTTCACTGCGTGAGGTGATAGCTCACTCTTGTTTGGATTTGCATCTCCCTGATGATCAGTGATGTGACGCATTATTTCATCTCTCTGTGGTGGTTGTTCCTTTTTATTACTGAGTCAAGTTCATGGTACTATGTATGACTATTTGTTTAAACATTCACACATCAAAGAACATTAGTGATGCTCTTAGCTTGGAGCCATTATAATGGAAAAAATACTATGACTATCTGTGTGCAGGTTTTGATGTGGTTGTGACATGATTTTTTGGAATGAATGCCTAGGGTGTTCAGAGAGATGCCGTAAAGGGCTGAAGCTCATACTTTGTATGTAGGAGCCCCAGCTTTGACTCCAAGCACCGCATAGTCCCCTAAATTCTTCCAGGATGGCTCTTCAAATTGAATAAATGTCTCGAATAACAGTTGCAGGGATGATTAGTAAGTTACATATAGAGGTTTAAGTTTTTTCTATTTTTTGCTTTTGGGTCATACTAGCAATGCTCAGGGGTTACTCCTGGCTCTGCATTCAGGAATTATTTCTGGCGGTGGTTGGGGGGACCATATGGGGTGCCAGGAATTGAACCCAGTTCAATCCCATGCAAGGCAAATGCTCTACCCACTGTGCTATCGCTCCTGCTCCCTATTTTTTTTTAAATAAAGATACTGTGACTTTAGGCATCGAAAATCAGATGGGCTGGACATGTAATGCGACAAGATCCTGAACGAACGGTTTGAGGCTCTTTGTATTCCTGAAGCAACCAGATGCCATTGGGCCACACTGGCATGTGATAGGGTCAAATGGAAATGTTAGTGGCGCCCTCTCGAGCAAATCAATGAATAAAGGGATGTCAAGTGATCAAGTGACTATCACTATCTATCACTATCACTATTTCCCGTTGATCATCTATTTGCTAGAGCGGGCACCAGTAATGTCTCCATTTGTCCTGTCTCATGCTAGGAGAACCCAAAGGCATCCGCTTGCTCCAGGAACTTAAAAGAGCCTCAAACCATTATATTAGGTCACGGGAATGACCTAATATAAATGTTACTGGTATTTGGCATATCAAATACAACACAAGCAGCTTGCCAGGCTTGCCGTGTGGGTGGCAAACTCTTGTAGTCACCTCTAAATAAAGCAATTATTGATGAACCGTGCGACCACTAGCAGCCACGCGAGCCGGGCTGTGATAGTCTGATCTTCTGGGTGGAGTTGTGACAGGAAAGAAGTCTGGATGTGGAAAACAGCGGCCTCCATGGAGTCGGGGGTGGGGTGGGGTCATCTGGCTTGTTGTGAGGCTCTCCTGGGGTGGCAGGCCAGGGCTAGAACCCACCATGCCTCCCGGGCGCCTCATGAGCGGCTGGGCACAGGGAGAGCAAGTAGCAGGTCTGCCCCCATGTCTGAGAGTCTCTGGTTCAGCATACCTGGGCCGGATTGAAAAAAAAAAACAACTGCTGCAGAGTGGGTGTCGATGATCCGGGCTATGATAGTCTGGTCTGTTGGGTGGAGTTGTGACGAGAAAGAAGTCCAAATCAAGTGACTGTGACTTACAAAATTATTCATAGTTGAGTTTCAGGCATACACTTTTCCATCACTGATCCATCACGGTATCAACTTCCCTCCACCTGCGTCCCCAGGTTCCCACCTCCCCATTCCCCCTCCCCTAGCCACCCGCCTCACCCCCAGCCTGCCTCTTTTGAACAGACACACTTGTAAGTTTGGCTGCTGTGGTTTAAATTTCCTGCTTTCAGTGTTGTTGACTGGGGTTTGGATATAGAGTTAGACCCCCTCTCCACCACCCACTTCCCTGAGCCCATCACCACTGCCCCCGTTATTTCGTGTCTGCCTCTTTTTACTCCCCCTTGATTTCTACATGTTGACTTTTTCAAGAGAGCCAGAATCATACACTTCACCACCAATGTGTGAATGATCTGGATCCTCCAAATACTGTCTCTGGCTCTCACTGAGTTCTCTCCTTCCACATGACCCAGAAGTTCCACTTCTCTGCCTCTACCCTAAAGAGCCAAATAAAACCCATTTCACAAGACACCATATATGGTCCCCTGGTCCCTCCAGGAGTGATCCCTGAGTGTAGAGCTATAAGTAAGCCTTGAATATTGCTGAATGTTGCCCCCAAACATAAACAAAACAAAAAAAGAAAAGAAAAATGTTATTTGTAAGTTTTATTTTGTTTTGTAGTTGTTTTAGTAAAATACAGCTGGAAAAAGTGGGGTTTGTATAAGTTGAATGATACATAAGCATATTTTCCATCCCACAATTTAGTTGGAGGATTTTTTCCCTTAGGAAAATGGATTACAACCGCATACGTGGCCACAGCACAGTGCCCCTGGCCAGTAGTTTAATAGGGCTTTAGCTCCCTGCTCTCTCTCCTGGTGCACCATCTCACTGGGCTCTCCTGATGACTAACAGTTTCCTCTAGGGAAATCCAGGAGCCCAGCCAGGTAAGTCAGCAGATCACAGCAGCTTTGGGGGGCCAGGAATTCAAGAATCTGTGGGCTGCCAGGTCAGGAGACTGGAATCTGAGGTGCGGGTGACTCAGGGGCTATGGCTGGCTCCTTAGGAGGTAGTGACCACAGTGAGTCAGCATCCTTCCTGACACCCAGGGACAGGACAAGGCCCAGCTGTGCCGAACCCAAAACTTCAACTCTCAGGGTCTTCCTTGGCTTGCACATGAAGGCAGGGGCGTCTGAGCCCGGGAAAGCGTCCATCTTTCCCTTACTTAATCTCCTGCTAGATTAAAAGGCCAACCACACACTTTAGGGCCCCGTTATTCTGTTCCTCTCTATGGAGATGGAAATGATATTACAGCACCAGAGCCAAGGAAAAGGTAGTGAAGAAAATAAAAGGGAGATAAGGGGCTGGGGCTGGGGGGTGGGGCGGGATCACAGGAGGGAAGATGCTGGCCTTGCACACAGTACGTTCAGGTTAATAGAAACTGTTCAGCAATAAGGACCCTAAGAAAAACATTTTGGAAAATGAAGATAAAACAACTTCACGAGAAACAATATTTGGGTCATAGATTGTTCCAAGCAGTGAAGGGAGGAGTGAACAGAAATATTCCTTGTAAAAATAATAGCCAAGAATGCTTCCAGCCTGAAGAAGGTAACAACCCAGATCCAGGAAGCTCAAGATATATGATTGCCATAACAGCAAATATGAAGATAGACCGAATTCTGAGAACCAGAGAAAGGATCATTACTCACATGTGAGGGCAGCCCTCCCCATTCTCTCTCTCTCTCTCTCTCTCATAATCACACATACTGTCTCTCCTACAAACACACACAGACACATACACACACACTCCGTTTTTTTCACACACTTGTCCCATGCACACCCTCTCTCAGATACTGTTTTACATATACACACTGTCTTTCTCACATAGTACTATACTCTTTCACTCATATACTCACAGTCTCTCTTACACACAGCTGTATGTGTCTCCCACACCCTGTCTCTGATACAGTCTGTTACACACACACACAATCTCTCACACACATACTATGTCTTTCTCACACATATACTCTCTCTCTCATGAACACACAGTCACACACACACAGTATCTCTCACACACCCTTTCTCTGATACAGTCTATCTCACAGACATATACACACACTATGTCTCTCACACAATACTATGTCTTTCTCACACACATACTCTTTCTCTTGCATACCTGTCTCATGCACACGGTCTCTCTCACACACATACGGTTTCTCTCACACATGCTGTCTTTCTCACACATATAGCCTTTCGTGGTCATACGCGTAATTTATTTTGAGTTATGATGGTGTCCAATAGCATTGAACTCATGTTGTAGGGCGGCTACTCCAGTCCTTCACCCGTGTTTCAAGATCCCTGCACCATTGTCTCCATCTCCATTCCCCTTTCTGTTGATCATGTCTCAGCGTGTGCTTGCTTTGGTGATAGTCTAATCTGGAGGGAAATTTCCGGAGCAGTTTTTTGTGACTGTTTATTCCTGGGGTGAACTGAGGCTACTCACAAAAGCACATACACTAAAGTTAAAAACACAAGCGTTTTATAAAAGAGTGTGGTGAAGATGAGGATAACACTGGGGCGGGTGGGAGCGAAATAGAGAGGCATCCCCTGTTTCCAGAGATCCTCAGGGCCAGTTCGGAATGTGGCCCTGAGGCATCTGGTGCTGTTTCAGCCTTTGCCTTCTGTGAGGAGAAAGCGCCGCCTTTCCTTAAGGGGAAGCCAAGCTTCTGCTGGCGCACAGTTTTGAAGGTGGTTGCCTAGTTTCTCCCCTAGCCTGGGAGCATGGTGCCTTTTGTGCTGAGGAGGGAAGCCGGTGCCGAGGTTCACGCATGCCTTTGCACCCCCCGGGCCAGCACCTCTGGCACACGCTCTTGCCAGGAGTCTGGGGCAGCCCCTGATGGGTATGAGTCCTTCATTCCACGCGCTGTCCCCTTCCTTAAGAACGTTGAAGCAGGTCTGTTCCTGCTGACCCCAGGACCTGTGTGAAGCTGTTGTCTCTGGGTGACTCAGTATTCATGGCCCTGAAGTCTGTTTCGACATTGGCATTAGTGGTGAGGAAGGTCAGCACGTTGGAGCTGAACTGCTTTTCCTCAGTAATGTGTTCATGGTTTCTGGTTTGCACTGCAGTAAATGGTGACAGTTCAGATGTGTTACTCCTTCTCTTGAAAGTAGTGAAAGCTTCAAGCCAGAGTTACGGAGGTGGTGATGGAAGGAGCCACGGGAAGGCTGCTCTGGGTGCTGGGGCGCTTGGTCCTGTCCTGCTGACCTTATTGAGTGCATCTTAGCAGGTCTGTGGGTGCCCGGCAGCCAGAGGGAACCCAGCCGCTGGGCATCCAGTGCCCAGATTCAGAATATTTCATCTCAACAGGTAGAACCGAGGGATTAAACATTCATGGGATTAGGCTGAAAAGAGACAAATGACATTTGTTGTTTCTTTCAATTTTAGGGATTAAGCCTAGAATAGCGGACCCGAGCCTCAGTAGGCTTTGAGATGTCCTAGTAGGTCATGCCAGGTGCTCTGGTCAGCCCTAGCAGAATGCTAACCCTCATCCATGCATGCCACCAGACACAGTCCTGAGTGACTGCTGAGTGGTTTCAATGAGATGGCAGATTCTTTTCATTCTTTTTTTTTCCCCTGTGCCAAACCTCGCTGGGCTCGGGGCTTACTCTTGACTCTGCACTCGGGTCACTCATGGTGGTGCTCGAGGAACCCACTGGGTTACTGAGGATCAAACCTAGGTTGACCTTTTGTGCAAGGCCAGTACCCTACCTGCTGTATTATTTCTCCTGCCCCAATATTACAAATTCGTGAATTTCATTCTTTCCATCTTGTGGTTCTACTGGGCATTTGATGACTTTCCCTGCTGGGATATTAAGAACTCACTAGGAAGTTAGTTAATTGAGTTGAGCTAATTAATTGAGTTATTAATTAAGTTAGTTAATTAAGACATTTTTTAATTGAGTGTCAGTTTGTCTCATCCATTGGTTCCAGAGACTGGGCTAAGTGAAATATAGCCCAGGGCTGGAGAGGTAGATAGTGGGAAGGTGCTTGTCTTGAATGAGGGTCCCCCACCCTTGGTTCAGTTACCCCGTGTGGCCCTCCAAACCTTGCCAGTAGTGATCCCTGAGTACAGAGCCAGGAGTAAGCCCTAGCAGTGCAGCGTGTGACACAAGCAAACAGATCAACATGTGAGCTATAGTCTGAGAACAAGAAATGCAAGCTTTCTTCCTCAGGATGAGGGGTGAAGGTTGCAATCAGCTGTGTCTGCAACCCCATGGTACACGGATTCATGGAGAGCACTGAGATAGTCTGAAAATCGCTTTAGAATTCAGCCTCCCATGGCACGGAGATGCAGAGTGGAACGTACATGCCTGCACTTGCTACTTCGAAACACAGCCAGAGGTTTATCTGCGATTTTTGTCGAAGGCGAAGCCATCTGATGATGCTTTGTAACTGGATAATGTGTGAGGGGTGGGAAGGATTTGTGTTCTGAAATGGAGGCCAAAGGCTTTATTTATGATGGGAATACAAAGAATTCTCTATCCTCTCCTCTCGCTAGCTTCCTGCTAGTCTCCTGATAAAATCCAGAGTGTGGCCAAGCCCACCTGTGGTCCCCATCCCTCTTTGAGGCCTTTGCCCACTCTGCGCCTGGGTTCTTGTTGGCCAGTCCTCACTTGCAGGTTGTCATAAACGGACTCATCTAACTGTGAATCAAGGACCAGGAGAGGCGTGAGGGGTGAAGGCACTTGCCTTGGGTGCAGCCACTCCGACTTGATCACAGCACGCGGGGGCCTGGGCGGTCCTGTTTCCTCCATCTGAGCCTCCAACTGCCCTGCCTGTTGGCTGAGAATGGCCAGGACTGGACTGGGCCCTTGAGCACTGTTTGGAAGCCTTCAAAATAAAATAAATCCCAAGATTATTTTTTTCAGAGTGGGCAGGATGAGCTCTGCTTTGGGGCAGGAGCCAGTCCCCTGAACTTTCAGTTCCTCCCCTTGAGGCCTGAACGGCCCCAACTCCATCTCTTGGGCTAATTGTAAACGGGTGTGGATTCCATTTTCCATCCCAGAACGACTTGGGGTGTCTCTCTCTGTTCTTTCCTGAATCACAGCCACTTGTGATGGTGCCACAGAGCTCAGTTGCGTCCCGTCCGGCTGATTTTAGCCAAGGGTGTTTCCTGGCAGCTTGAGTTTCTCCACATGACCTCAGCTGCTGGCAGGATTGCCACATTGCCAGCCCCCCTAACTGTGTGCATGTGTCTCAGGTTTCCAGGCCAGAAGGGACCTCCTCTGCCCCTCCCCCTGCCTGTGTGGTCTATGGCCCATTCCCTGTTTTATAGCACCGTTACCTTGAAGTTCCATGAAGGCATGGGTAGGGTCCCTTGCATTTTTCTTTCCATCCTTCCAGGCATTTCAGAGCTTTGAGGATCCATGTTTGTGACTGGGGCCTAGTCTGAAGCATCAGATCTTTCCTATAGCCGCTTCTGCCAGAAGCTTTCCCAAGAAGTCCCTAAAGTCGCTGGCACGTGGAGCCCAGAATCTGGCTGTCAGCACTGGTGTGGGTCCTGGTGTCACTCTGTCAGCTCAGCCATGACCAGCCTCCTTGGCGCGGGTCACATTTCCGCTGCTTGTGGATTGTTAGATGGCTTAACGTGGGACCCTGTGCCCCTTCTCATGCCGAGACTTGTCACACCCCCCCCTCGTGACAGGAATGATCTGTCTATGAGCATGTCATGATTTATTTGCAGTCAGACTTACTGCAGAATCTGTTTCTGGTATTTATGCCTCTGATGCTTCTCTAAAACAGTCTGACTTGTCCTTTGGCCTAAGAACATCACCGAGCAGGGAAAGGGAGGATGACAGTAAGTTCGCGGTGTAGGGGACTGTCTCTCTGGGAAATACAGAGAGGTGCCCCCTAACACCCCAACCAGTTGTAGTTTCAGGGTCTCTAGATTACAGTGGGGCTTCCTGAATGACTGCGTGAGACTTCTTTTAGCCCAAGACACTTTCCCAGGACTCTGATACATAAACAGGTGCAAGAATCCAATTGGCGAGGATTTCCCATGTAGTTCCATGACGCCATATAGCTTCACCACCCACAGTTTAAGAAGCTGGGGTGACTGCATGATTTTGGAGTCATGCTTATTAGCACCAAGAGAGTTTCTCTAACCCGCTTTGTCCTGGGAAGTATTGAAGGTGATTCGGATGAGAGTTAATGTCCTTTTCCTTGGTGTCAAGGACTTGCTTTTATTTGTCTCCTGCCTGTCCCATTTCCTGGCTCTGAGTCCAAGCACGCGCAGGGTTTGCCTCGTTCCCTGCCAGCTTTGTGATGGGGCTGCTGTCACGATGACCAGGGTCCAGGCACACATGGATATAGTGCATGCGTGTGCCAGTTCACTGGAGATCTCACATTGTCTCACCGGGGCTCGCAGCAGAGCCCTGTGGGTCAGAGTCAGGAGTTGGACATGAGGCTCATGGCATCTGCCTCTTAGCTGGCCGTGGGTCCTACTCAGCGCACTTTCCCGGTTGTTTCCTTCCTTCCTTCCTTCCTTCCTTCCTTCCTTCCTTCCTTCCTTCCTTCCTTCCTTCCTTCCTTCCTTCCTTCCTTCCTTCCTTCCTCTTCCTTCCTTCCTTCCTTCCTTCCTTCCTTCCTTCCTTCCTTCCTTCCTTCCTTTCCTCCTCCTTCCTTCCTTCCTTCCTTCCTTCCTTCCTTCCTTCCTTCCTTCCTTCCTTCTTCCTTCCTTCCTTCCTTCCTTCCTTCCTTCCTTCCTTCCTTCCTTCCTTCCTTCCCTTCCTTCCTTCCTTCCTTCCTTCCTTCCTTCCTTCCTTCCTTCCTTCCTTCCTTCCTTCCTTCCTTCCTTCCTTCCTTCCTTCCTTCCTTTCTTCCTACCCCAGCTGTTCTTGGGGCTTACTCCCAGCTCTGTGCTCAGGGATCACTTACTCTGTGTTTGAGGATCACTTACACCCAGCTCTGCTCAGGATACCATATGTGGTGTCAGGAGTGAACCCAAGTCAGCTGTACACAAGGCAAGCACATTAACCCACACTGTCTCCCTGACTCCTTCCTGCTGCGCGTTGTGCGTGTGCGTGGGCCTGTGTGTGTGTGTGTGTGTAAAATGCTCGGGCTGGACTCCAGGGCCTCACATAGGCCGGACAACTGCTGTACTGTTTAGCCATACATCCAGCTCCATAAATGAACTTAAAAAGAATTTAGTGTCCCAGGTCCTGTAGCTTTCATTAATCTCATGTGAAGGGTGAGGGAGTCAGGAGGACATCTGTGTTCATGTAAAAGTATGGCTCTGGAATCCTGAGAAGTGACTAACTGACAAGAAAAATGAAAGCATGTTTCTAGGAAGCCGCAAATGGCTTAGCAGTGCAGATAAATGCTGCTTTTACAAGTAAGACTGATAACCAGGACTGACTAGAACTGAGCTTCTGATCTCTGGGAATGGAGAGGAGATAGAATGAAAGACAAAAGGAGGGAAAAGTGTGTATCCAGGGGAGATATCCACGGGTCATTCGCCCCACAATCACAGTCACAGGTCCCCACAGTCACAGGTAATAGTGAATCATGAGAAGAAACCCCAGACAGCCACATACAACCTAAATGTGGCTCTTTTTTTTAGAGAGTTCCTTCTCTTTGGCAGGATCATCAGTTGAGCGTTGCTGAGAGCTGTCCTGGGCCTGATGTCTGGGCTTGGTACAGCCTTGCTGGGTCCCTGGGGCTCTGCCGAGGAATGATGACAGCCCTCGGGAGTGGGTGGTGACGTGCTTTGGACCTGAATTCCGGCTGGTGAATTGGAGATGTCTCAGTCTTAGTCTGAGCCTCAGTTTCCCTCTCAGTAAAGTGTGGGAGGTTCTGGCAGAGAAGTGCTGTAGGTGACGAGGTCACTGGCCACAGGCATGCCCAGGACACCACAGCCACACAGGTGGAGTGTCAGGTTTTTGGGTCAGGGTGGCAGAGTGAGGAGCCTGGACCCAGTGAGCACTCTCGGGTGTGTGGGGGAGGAATGCGTTAAAATTTTTTTCTTTTGGTTCTTGGGCCACACCAGGCTTTCTCCTGGTTCTCTGCTCAAGATCACTCCTGGTGGTGCTCAAGGGACCATAGGTGGTGCCAGGGATAGCGCCAGGATGTGCCACATGCCAGACAAGTGCCCTACCCTCTGCTCTGTCTCTTTGCCCCTCACACACCCTGTTTGGAAGCAGCACGCATCGGCTGCCAGAATGAAAGAGCAGAGCGTGTGTGTGCATGTGTTTGTATGCCTGTATATGCGGCACACGCTGTGCATGTGTTTTCATGTGTGTACATGTGCGTGTGTGCAGGTGTACACATGTGAGCCCACGTGTGTGTGCTTGCACATGTGTGAGTGCCTGTGTGTGCGCTTGCACATGTGCGTGTGTGTGTGTGTGTGTGTGTGTGTGTGTGTGTTGATGGGCTGCTCAGCTCCCAGTGGGCCCCAGGCGCACGTGGTGACTTCAAACAGAGGCCACCGGTGGCCATGTCATTGCAACAGGAAGCCTGTTTGGGGCAAAAAAAGCTTCTTTGTTTGCGGCCCTGTCTGTACCTCATCTGCTCTGGCTTTTCCTGGCAGGAACCAGCTATTTGTTTTGCGGAACAAAGAAAGGCTTGGTTGGATCAGGGAGGGGGCGGGCTGGACGCTTCCCCATGGCTCCCTTGGCTTCAGACAGACTCTGGGAGAGTGTCTGGCTGCTCTCTGCTGCAGCATGGGGGAGGGTGGAAACGGGCAGATGAGTCCCCTCTGACCCCACAGAGTCAGCGCTCATAGGAAAGGGCCCGAGTGACCTGTCCCCCTTCGAGGCTGCTGATGCGCCACGAGGAGCGGAGTGATGGGAGACAGCTGCTGTCCACAGGGGCGGGGACTGTTGAAGAGAGGCGTCTGCATTCTGAGGAGCACACCGTTAGGTGGGCCCAGCTGCTCTTGAAAGACCTGCATGTTGCAGTTTTATCTTCAGGGCCTGGGCAGCCACGCGTGAGTGCTGGGGGGCAGAGGCGGGCCCGGCCCGGAAAGCCGAGTCCACATATCACGGGAGAGGCTCGCCGGTCTCAGCGACCCTGCTGTGCTCCCGTGCCCTCAGCTCGTGCCAGAGAGTCTCTCATCCGGCTTGCCGAGGGTGCAGGTGGCGCTCAGGAAGCAGGTCCTCACGCGGGTCCTCCTGGCTGGGTGTCTGCTCTCGCCTGTCCTTTACCTCTCTGCTGGCCTTGAGCGCTGCACTTCCCCCAGGCAGAAGCGTGAGCCCACTGGCCCCCAACCCCACTGCAGCCTGTCCTTACTGGCTTTAGGCCAAGGGCTCTAAGCATTCTCCTCTAACTGTTCTTGAGTTTCAGGATTTGCATTGGACTAGACCTTGGGTTAAACTTAAAGAGTGAAAACAGTTGTTCGCTCCTTGCCGTCAGAATGCTGACAGTCTAGTGAGAGATTGTAAGGGGCGGGGGTTGTCCACATGGATAAATACTGCAGCTTGGGCTCCCCTGGAGAAAAGGGCTCAGCGCTCGCCTTGCTGGGAGTTCTGGAGGTCTGGATTGAGCAGAGAGAAATGAGAAAGTCTTCCAGGCAGGCTTGCGGGGGGAGAGAACTTTAAGATGAAAGCTGGAAGGATGGTGAGGACGGGGCAGGCTGCTATGTGATGGAGCAAACACCCTGACCCAGTTGAAAAGGTTTGTTGGGGCATCAAGGATGGCTCAGTGGCAAGTGCTCGGTGGTGAGTTCAAACCCCTCGGAGCTAAAGTTATTGTGACAGTCAGACTGGCAGTTTGTGGTCCTTGGCAAGAGAAACCTGGAAGAGGGCCCGTTGGCATCGGACGGCTCAGCAAGTGCGTGAAGTCATGGGACTGAGCTTTGATCCAGTGCATTTGACCGCCCTGCAGGCTGGGGTGGGAGGGGGAAGGATTGTTTCTGTCCTTTAAAGCTTATTAGAAGAGTCACGGGGCGTTTGAGTAGGAGGTGACATTGTTCTGACTTTGTCTGAAAGGGCTTGCAGTGCCCTTTCCTCCTGTGGCTCATGGGAGTGGCTGAGGGATGTGGTGGGGCAGCAGCAGGCGCCGAGTGTGAAGAAGGCAGTGCTGGACACTGAGGCAGGTTTGAGGGCTTGGGGTGGGGAGTCAGTGGCCCCTGATGATAGGGAGTCTTGGGCTTCAGCATGTGGCTCCATTCTGGTCAGTTTGCTAGAAAGGCCTCTACCCTCCGGAGCGACCAGCTGCGGAGCCTTCTGTTTCCAAAGGCTCTTTTACAATACTGTTGTTTTCTAAAAACACTTTTGGGGAAATGCTGCATTTTGTACTTGCTTTGTGGGTGGGAGTGCTTTCTAGGAGGGGTCTGGAATCTGTACAACAGCCTGTACTTGGGAGCGAGGCCGGAGCTCACTCAGGGCGGACAGGCCTCTTGTGTGGCCCAGGGGTTGGAAGGCCCAGGCGCCAGAGAGATGGCACAGGGAAGATTCTTGCTTTGCACGTGGTCTACCTGAGTTCGATCCACCATCGCCCCATAGGGACTCCTCAAGCCCTGCAGGAGTGAGCCCTGATCACAGAGCCAAGGGTGAGCCCCCAAGCGCCACAGGTATGGCTCAAAAACAAACGGAAGGAAAAGACCAGGGCAGGGCCAGATGGAAGAGGTGTAGGGAGTCACCTCAAGTCAGTAGGCGTAGGGAAGCTCCTAGAGTTTGGATCTGATCCATCACGTGTTGTGTTGCAGGCGTCATTCTCGGAGCTGAGCTGGTTCACAGAGGCAGCGCCACCTCAGTCGGCTCACTCACAAATGTGTTGTGGTAGCGCTGGGACGGCCAGTTTTCGAGAAGGGACCAGATGGGGACCCAGCCCAGGTCTTGTGGTGTGGGAGTCAGGATGAGAAAGTGCATCTTTCGGGCGAGAAGGAAGTATCAGATATTTTTCTTTACACGTTTCCCATGGCGGGCAGCCATAGTCAGCATCAGCTCAGACAGTCTCTCCTGTGTTCCCCTGGGGCCAGGTGAGCGCACAGCCTCAGGTGGGGGACAGTGGACACCGTTCCTGGATGCAGTGTGGGGAGGTGGATGCCGAGTGTGGGGCTGTGGGCCGGTTCAGGAGGGTCAGTTCAGGAGGGAACATGAGTCCAGCAGATGCCGCAGTGGCTGGGATCCACTGTGCAGTTTTGAATCAGTCACGACACTTGCCCCATCGGGCCACCTGGGAAGTGAGTGCCCAGAACAGGTGTCAGATCCCAGAGCTTAGACTCCAGCCATTCTGGGCCCTGTGCCTTCCGGAAATCAATTATTTGTGAAATATTTGCATTGAGAAAGGGGGCCTTGGATCCTTGACTTATCTATTTATTTATTTATTTATTCATTCATTCATTTATTTGTTTGTTTATTTATTTATTTATTTATTTTTGCTTTTTTGGGTCATACCTGCAAATGCTCAGGGGTTACTCCTGGCTCTGCAATCAGGAATTACCCCTGGCGATGCTTGGGAGACCATATGGGATGCCGGGATCGAACTCGGGTTGGCTGCATGCAAGGCAAACGCCCTACCCATTGTGCTATCACTCCATCCCCGACCCTTGACATTTTTAGTTAATTTTTTTGCAGGGGGGAGTGTTTTTGTGCCACACCCAGCAAATGCTCAGGGCTTACTCTTGGCTCTGTGCTAAGGGATCACTCCTGGAAGACTCAGGGTCTTGGGTGTCAGGGATCAAACCCAGTTTGACTGAGTACAGGGCAAATTCCCTACATGCAGTGTTATTGCTTCAGCCCCTGACTTTTATTTTTTAAAAGGAATGTTCTGTTCTTCCGTTCCCCTGAGACATCCCCTAGAGGCCCACATGCACCCAGAGTCAGGCCCAGGCTGCACAGATGTCTCAGGAATGTGAGGAGCACCCTCATGAAGAAGTCTGCTCACTGGGGGGGTAGGGGGGTGCAGCTTAGGAGAATAGTGGGCGCTAACATTTATTTTTATAGAGCACTAGGAAGTTGAAAGAATTTGCCCAGAGCCATTGCTATAAATCAGAGGCAGGGTTTTAGGACATCTGTAAAAAGTTGTTCTAGCACAGGACACAGCAGTGATGGTGTGTTGAGTGAAATCAATAAACATTAGGTCCATAAAATCTACATGCAAGGGGAACGCATGTTCACTTATCTGAGGATATTCAGGGATACCAAACTGCTTAAGAGCACCCCCGAGCCATGGGGTTCACTAACCCTGACCTGGCCCTGAACCAGGTGCTAGTCCTGGGCTGGCTGCATTCAGTTCCCTCTGCCTGTCAGCCTGTGTGGCTCCCCACAGAGGCCACCGGGGCTGTGACTGGCCCACGGATTTATGAGGATGGGATGGGGTGGTTGGAGCATTTGGGCCAAAAAGGGAAAGAAGAATGGGAAGGAAGGAGGCTGGGAGAGAGGCCTCCTCTTTCTGTTTTTTGATTTTGTGTTTTTGAGCCTGTGACACCTGCAGTGCTCAGGGCTTACTCCTGACTCTGTGCTCAGGGAATCACTTCTCTGAGGGGGACCCCCGAGTCTGGGCTGATCTCTGGAGGATCCCAGAATCTGGGCTCATCTGTGGGGAACCCCAGAGTCTGGGCTCGTCTGTGGTGCATGCAGTGATGTGCACAGTGACATGTGCTTCTCTTTCTTAATTTAATTTTTAATTTTGGGCCCAGACCCAGTGATGTTCAGGGGCAACTCCTGACTCTGCACTCACGAATCACTCCTGGCAGGCTTGGGGACCACGTGGGATGCTGGGATCAAACCCAGTGTAAGAAGTCAGACACATGCACATGCAAACACACTACCCGCCTCCAGCCCCCAAGAGTCAGGTGGTTCTTAGGCCTAGCTCGGCCCCTGCCGCCAGCAGACAGCCCTTGGTCTCAGTTTAAGGAGAGCCTCTAGCCCACTGGTTCCGTGGAGTGCCCCATGAGTGTCCCTCCTAAAGCCTCTCACACTCAGCACCTTGTTGTTATTTATTTGGGGGCCACACCCCATGTTGCTCAGAGCTTACTCCCCGCTGCTCCCCAGGGATCACTCCTGGCAGTGCAAGGGGCACCCACATGGGATGCTGGAGATCAAACGTGGGTCCACCATGCGCAGGATCCTCAAAAGGGGAAAGATCCAGGTCAGCCGGCGTGCATGTTGTGAATGTGTGAATGTGTGTGAGTGTGTGTGTATGTGAGTGTGTGTGTATGTGAGTGTGTGTGCATGTGTGTCAGTGAGTGTGGAGCATTTGTGAGTATGTGTGTGGTGTGCATGTGTGTTTGTGCATGTGTGTGCATGAGTCAGTGAGCGTGTGTGAGTGCATGTGTTAGTGAGCATGTGTGTGAATGTCTGTGAGTGTATGTGTGCATGTGTGTGAGTGTGTATGTGTGAGTGTGCATGTGAGTATGTGAATATGGGAGTATATGTGTGTGTGTGTGAGAGAGAGAGAGAGAGTGTGTACATTTTTTCTCACTCTGAACCACACTGGCGTGATCTGGGCTGCTCCCTGCATGGCGCTGGGGAACCGTATGACCCGTGCATTGGTTTGGGGGCACATTCTCGGGAGTATAGCTGGATGGTACTCAGGGGACCCTTCTGTGCAGTGCCATGGATCTGTGCCAGGGTGCATGCATACAAGGCAAGTGCCTTAAGCTCTGTGCTCTCTCTGGCTGTTGATAAGTTAATCCTGGGTATTGCCAAGCCCGCCTGAAGGCTGAAGGCTTGGGGAGAGGTTGGCCCGGCCTCCTGTCCCCTGTCCACAGCGCACCTCCTGTTGTTCTTTTTCTAATCCTGCCCACCAGTGAGGCAGGGGACAAAGGAGCATTTCATTCATGGAAGCCTGGTCCAGTTTGCAAGTGCCAAGAACCAGTGTTTGGAGAGTGAAGTCTAAGTCTTGTTTGGGGTCACACTGCTCATGGCTTATTCTTGGCTCTGGGCTCAGGGATCACTCCTGGTAGGGTTTTGGGGGTTCTGTGGGGTGCCAGGGATTAAATCCAGGTCTGCTCTGTGCAAAGCCAGTGCCCTAGATGCTGTATTATGTTAAAATCTTTGTGGTTTTTTGAGGGGGTGGTGCATAGCTGTTGGTGCCCAGGACTTACTCCTGACTCTGCTCCTGAGGGTTGTTTCATGGTGCTGAGGACATGTAGACCCAGGGTTCAAACCAGGGTCGCCACATGCAAGGCAAGCGCCGTAACATCGTATCATCTCTCCAGCCTTCAGCAGCTTGATTGGCAGCTTTTCAGAAGTGTGGCTTCGTGACCTGGGGTGGCTTCCCTCGGCATTCTCAGAGTGAGCCCTGCTGGTGTTCCCGCTCGAGCCTTGGCGGATCGCTGCCCCTCCTCGGTGGCCAGAACTCTGGAGCACCTGCTTGTTTGTCCTGCCCTCGCACATCCTGCCCAACCTGTTGGACGTAGCACACTTGACAGCGAGCTGGCTGAGTGTCTGAAGCTGCCTGGCCTGTGACAGTGGAACAAGGGGCTGCGGCTGAGCTCTGCCCTGCCTGTGTTCTTCTTCCATTTCTCTCGGCCATCCAGAGCTCTGTGCTCCAGGTGGGTCCTCCCACCCACCGCCACCCCCTGCCTGCCCATGGCTCTCTGAGGGACTGGCTGCAGTGGGGAGCACTCGGGGCCTGGAAGCTGACGATTACTTGTTGCTTATAACGTTGATTGAGACTATGGCCTGGTGGGGCAGGAATTCCCGTCTTGGAGGTGCTTTGCAAGGCTTTAATCTGCTGGAAACTCATTTTGAGTGTTCATTTATTTGTTTAGTTTTTATAAAGACACTGTTCATAAAGCTGTTCACGATAGTTGTTTCAGGCATACAGTGTCCTGACGCCAGACCCACCGCCGGTGTCCCCTTCCCTCTACCAGTGTCCCCAGGTTCCCTGCCACCCCCAGCCTGCCCCCTTGGCAGGCAGATATTGAATCTACTTCATATTACTTGGACCAACAAAGCCTAGAAATGGCAAATTGAATGATCAGGAAATAAATCCACAAGAGTCTTTTTGAGGTGATGAATTGCTTTATGATTTTTACCTATATAAATCACTGTATCGTATCACTGTCTTCCCGTTCATCATCAATTTGCTTGAGCGGGCCCCAGTAACATCTCCATATGTCCTGTCTCATGCTAGTAGAGCCCAAGGGCATCTGCTTGCTCCAGGAACATAAAGAGCCTCAAAACATTCCATCAGGTCATGGGAATGAGGTCTATAATTTTTACTGGTATTTGGCATATCAAATACGACACGGGTCGCTTGCCAGGCTCTGCCGTGCAGATAGCATACTCTTGTAGTCATCTCTAAGTCCAGCATTTATTGATGAAATAAAGAAATTCTATCTAAATAAAGAAATTCAATTCTTTTTTGCTTTTCAGGGGAGGGGGGTTTAAAAAATATAGAAGAAAAAACAATGAAGGGTCTGTAACCCCACATTCCCTAATTGTTGCTCTAGTGATACACACACATTCCTCTTCCCCTCCCTAAAACTCAGGGTCAATCATAAGAGCAGGACAGATGCAGGGAGAATCTCCTGTGTGGGCCAAAGAAAACGCAGCAAAGGGGGGAACATGAAGGGCCAGAGGCAGCAGAACTAAAGAGCTGCTCCATAGAGTCGAGCTTGGAGTGGGGAGAGACCCAAGATAGATAATGGGGCGGGGAGAGGGCCCCTGCTTGTGGGTGTGGGGCTGGAAGCTTCCATGCGTGAGGCTTGTCATGAACAGGATTGTCAACCACGGTAACGCAAAGAAAAAACAATCGGGGTGCGTGGAGGCAGTGCTCAGGCCCCCGTTGGCAGAAGAAGCCCTTGCAGCGTCCTCGTGGCTGTGGGCGCTGCCATCCTGCTGGTCGGGGTGGGTTGGAGCAGAGCTCAGGCCCTTCACGCCAGCAGGACCAGAGCTGGCTGGATTCCTGCTCGTGAGGCCGAGTCTCAGGGTGCAGGGATAGTCCTGTGGGTGCCTGCATAGATTACTGGATGCTGGGCCAGTCCTGTGGGTGTCTGCATAGATTACTGGGTGCTGGGCCAGTCCTGTGGGTGTCTACATAGATTACCGGGTGCCAGAACCCAGACCTGCAGCTGAGCACATGAGGCCTTCAGCTCCAGTGACTGAGTCCTGACCCTTTGTTTTCCCTTTATTTTTTTATTTCTGGGCCATACCCTGCAGGGCTCAGGGATTATTCCTGGCTCTGGGCTTAGGGATCATTCCTGACAATGCTCGGAAGACCATATGGGGTGCCAGGGATGGGTGCATAGTCTGATGTATTCTCTGAGTGAGTGTGAAATGTTTTTTTTAGTTATAAACTAATTAATTTTAATTATAAAATAATTTGTTATAAAGTACTTTTATTGTAAAGTAATTAGTTTTATTTGTTTTATCTATCTATCTATCTATCTATCTATCTATCTATCTATCTATCTATCTATCTATCTATCTATCTATCTATCTATCTATCTATCTATCTATCTATCTATCTATCTATCTATCTATCATCTATCTATCTATCGACTTTTTGGGTCATGCCTGGGGACCCATCAGCTCAGGGGGTCCCTCCTGGCGCTGCACTCAGGAATTACTCCTGGCAGTGCTCAGGTCCCATATGGAAGGCTGGGGATCAAACCCGGGCCAGCTGCGTGCAAGGCAGGTGTACTATCTCTGTACTACCTGCTTTACCATCTCGCCAGCCCTAAGACATCGCGATTCAGTGTCTCCTAGCTGAGTTTTGGGCATGCTGTGTTCAGCAGTGACCTCACCACGAACCCCCTTCCCTCCGCCAGTAGTTTGTTAGCCTGACTTTTGTCTGCGCTCTGAGAGCACATTGTGTTGGTTTCTGAATCATTCCTGAGGAAGCATTGTGGCTTGTTTCACATGGTCGTGAAGAAAACCAAGGGTATTTTTAACCTACGTAATCACTGACGGTAGGAGAAACTGGGTAATGGAATATGATGAAAGGGGAGTATCTTTCAGGTGGTTCTGCAGGCAGGAAAATTACCACCAAGCCAGTGAAAAGAATGCAGGGTCTCACTGGTTGTCCATTAGCCACCGTACGTTTAAGCTGGGTGAGTTAGAGCAAGTTAGTGAGTTGGGGCTTGGAGGATCAGTCTTTGTTCTGCCTGGTGGGAATATTCTCACGGAAGCGGGTTTATTCCTGAGTGCGTGGGCTCCTGAGAATGGCATGAAAGATTTGCAGGTAAAACTCAGCTGCGTCAGAAGTTCCTATCTATTGTTGTTTCAGTAGACAGGTCCTTAATGTCCAGGCAGGCCTCTCTGTACACCTGTGTCTCACGTCAGTTGTCCTGTCCCTTAGGGCCTCATCTCCTGAGTCCTTTCCCTGTGTGCAGTGACCTTTGTCCATTGGAGATGGAGACTGTCCATTTCAATGTCCAGCTTCTCTGTCCATTGGCTGCTTTCCTCTACCGTCTGCAGCTGTGTCCCTGTCACCTGAGTCCCTAGGGGGCTTCCTGCTCTGGACCCTGTCATTGCGCCTCTCTCGGCTGTCCCCAGCAACTCCCTGTGCACTGGGCCTTGCTTAGACTCGGGCGACTGTCTCTTGCATGCAGGAGAAGTTCCAGCTGTCCTGAGTCTGTGTGGACGTAGGTGAAGGGCAGAGAAAGTCACTGGTGGGCGGCTTCCTTTTACCTCCCACACAGCCTCCCAACATCTGTTTGACTGGATACCTTTGGGGTGCAGCTGAGACACTCACTCACATTGATAGGTTTCCCTGGCCGCTCTCCTGCACTCCCACATCCGCAGGACTTTGTCTGCAGAGGTGGGTTCAGGCGCCATGGTGGGGATGCTGGAACATTTTCAAGTGAAGCTGGCAGTGGGGAGGGACCTCTCTGGAATTTTCAGTCCATGTAATTGTGCGGTTGCTCAGCACTGCACAGCATTCCCAAGTTCATTCCCGCCTGGGAGGCAGTCAGAGCTGGCGGTCAGGCGGCTGTTTCTGTTGCAGAGGGAGAGAGAAGCCGAGGGCAGGTGGGTGCTAAATGGCCCACTACAGCCACCTCAGTCGCTTTCCCAGTCTACATCTCCCAACAGAAGGGAGAGGAGACTCGTCCTCAGCTTCTGGTTTGGGAATCAACACTCCCTTGAAAATACTTGGCTTTTTGACATTAAGCACCATCTTACTTTTTGTTGCATTTTCTTATCTTTTTTTTTTTTTTTGTGTTAGGGCCACATCCAGCAGTGACTGGGTGTCATTGTTCTTAGGAGACCCCTCGGTGTTGGGGTTCGGCCCCTGGGTCCCTGCTGACTTGCTCTGGCCCTGTTTGTTCCCGTCTCTTTTCCTGTCCTGCTCCTTTTGCAGACAAAGACATGGCCAGCTCTCCGGACAGTCACTCCTCACTGCTAAGGCTGCCTGCGTGAGTGGCCCTGGCGTGGGGAAGAGAAAGCACGAGGGCAGCTCAGCGTTTCAGTACGCATGTGTGATGTGGGCTAGGCTGTCGGTGAGGCAAGGGGCAGAGCACATGCCTTGCTGTGAAAGGCCATGGGGTGACCTCTCAGCCTCTTTGTGGGGGCTGCCAGGGGCTGAGCGAAAGAGAATGTGGAGCTAGTGTGTGTGTGTGTGTGTGTGTGTGTGTTGTCTGTTTCTGTTTATTGGGGCACACCTGGGAGGACTTGGACGTTATACCCCTGGGTCTGCACTCTAGGACCACACCTGGTGGACTCAGGGGACCATGTGGGATACCGGCGATCAAAGCTGGGTCAGCAGTACATAAGGAAAGCCACCAACCCACTGCTGTCACGCCTGTACAGGACGGTGCTTTTTTTTCTTCGCTTTTTGGGGTCCACCCAGCGATGCTGCTTAGGGGTAACTCCTAGCTCTGCACTCAGGATTTACTCCTGGCAGTGCTTGAGTACCATATGGGATGCTGGGGATCAAACCCAGGTTGGCGGCATCTAAGGCAAACGCCCTACCCGCTGTGCTGTCACTCCGGCCCCCCAGGGCAGTGCTTTTAAAGCTTCTGCATCTCTTTCTTTCTGAGCTCTCTAGGGCGGGTGTTGTCCACATGTCCTCAAAGGGTGTGACTGGCATGAAGAGGAGACAGGGCTGTGCCAGCCTCCGGTGTCTTTTCTTCCAAGTCCCCTCACATCATCCTGGGCACGCAAGTCCCCCTGGGAAGCCTGAAGTGTCTCAGCGGGCGCATCTGGATTGACGCAGCCTTGAAGTCTGAGTCACCTCTCAGGAGACTGAATCTTCTGCAGCCCCAGCCCTGGGCACCCCGGAAGCTTGTGAGAAGCACAGGCCTGCCTTGCTTCAGGCTTCTGGGGTGCGAAGGAGCGGGAAGGGGATCCCCAGGAGAGGTCAGGTGACCTGACCCCCCGACAGCCAGTGCGAGCAGTAGTTAGGCCTGTCGTCAGCTCCCGGAGGCCACCCAGCCTGCGGGCCAAGGTCCCTCAATTTGACATTTGATGACAGACCCACATTCCATCCCTGGACTGTGGCCCTCCACGCCTCAGCTGTTTCCACTCAGCAAAAAAAATAGGATACGGAAAAGACACCCAAGCCCTGTTAATTAGTAAAACCTGCTCTCTGGGTGTTGGGGCTGAGCTACGACAAGTGGCCGGGCCCCTCCTGCATGGTCACTTGTTACGCAGAGGGAGGGTACCAGATCTGGCCAGGGGAGTGCAGTCATCCCCCCCCCCACACACACACACACACGGCCTGCTGCAGTGCTGTGCTATTGCGGAGTGTTGGACTGTTTCATGAGTCAAGACTGTGTGTGTGTGTGTGTGTGTGTGAAAAGAGAGAGAGAGAGAGAGAGAGAGAGAGAGAGAGAGTCTGCTCTTCCTCTTGTCCCCTTTTAAGTCAGATGGTTGAAATCCATCTCCTTTCAGAAGTAGTGGGATTTGTCCTTTGGGAGAGCTGCCTGAGTTAGCCAAGCAGCACGCCCTGCTGGCCTAGACAGTGAAGTGTATGTGTGTGTGTGCCTCTGTGAATGTGTGTCTTTGTGTGTCTGTCTCCATGTACCTGGGTCTGTGTGTATCTGTGTCTGTGTGCCTGTATGTGCCTGTGTGTGTGTGTGTTTGATCTAAAAGGCACAGTACTAGCCTCTCAGGTCTGCTAAGACAGTTGAGGACAGGGTTCTAAACCTGGCTGAGACTATAAATAGGGGCCCCAGGAGAGCATGGGGAGGGGCTGTGCTTCCGGACTGAGAGAGCAGCAGCCTCTGGTGCCTGGCCAGTACCTAGGCGAGCACCAGGGAGGAGAAGCTGCTCCCTGCTCCTCCCTCCTCCTGATACCTAGGCCCGAGGGCCAGGACCAGAGCCACAGGGCTGGCATCAAAGCTATAGGACTACAGAGCTTCAGGGCTACTGCGTATTAGGGCCACCGGCAGTAGAGCATCATGAGATTGGGTAGGGATTCAGAGGCACAAGACATAGTAGCAAAAAGATGAAACGGATAGGGACACAGCTAGTGGAGGAGTCCAGAGAAAAGCCCTGAAGAGAAAATCCCTGAGCAGAAAGGACCTAAGGAAAAGGCTCTGACAGAAGTCCCGGGAGAGGACCAGAAGCATGAAGCCTTGAACAGAGACGTCGGAAGTGAGAGGCCCTGAGGAGCCGCACAGACCCCTTAAAGAGATAGCCGCCTGCAGGAGAACCTGGCGACAGGAGCCTGCACCCAAGAGAGCAGCCTGCAGGAAAGACTGCCGGGAGAGAGACAGGTCCAGGAGAGGTTCCTGCAGAGAGCAGCGAAATGATACAACGTAACCATTGAAGATTAACCTTCAGGAACTCCTAGTCTTGCCCTTTACTTCATGGCAGGTCAGGGAAACTGTGTCTTCCAGGGACACAGGCCGGACCCAGCCAGGCCCAGCATCTGCTGCTATGGTTACCTCTGACCGCCATGATTTTAAGGCAAAGGGAATCCACAGGGGTCCCTTGAACCTGGGGTCCTGGGACCTCCCTCAGGAGAAGCCACAATCCCCTCCAATACAGTGTGTCTGTGTGAGTGTGGCAGGAGTCGGGGTGCATCATTTTGGGGGCCCTGCAATTGCCCTGGAAGACTAGTCCCATGCTGGTTTCTCTCTACACGGTGGCTGGTCCCGTGCCATCCGGGGCTAGAGCTGAGGGCTCCGTGCTGAGCTGTCTGAGCTGTGCAGACCCGCCTTCGGGGAAATGTGGAACTTGTGGCACTCATCGTAACAGCGTCTGGCCTGGAGCTGGCGCTGCGCTGGCCTGTGCCCAAGGCGGATCAGCGCAGCACCTCCCAGTGTCTGTTGATTCGCATAATAGTTCAGAAGCCCCAAGTTAGGAGTTTGCCGGGATGCAGGACATCGCCCTCTCGGTATCCCAGCCCCCTGCCTTGTGGCGGAGTCTTGGAGAGCCACAGGAATAAGTCACAATCCCTCTTCTCCCCACGTCTCAGGAAAGGCCCAGCCAGGCTCAGCATGTGAGTGGGCACCTGGCCTGCATCTTGCTCTGCTTTGGGATTGTCCCTGCCCCGTCCTGAGCTCATTTTTGTCTCTGCTCCCTGGGTAGGTGTAGGCAGGAGGAGAGTGAGGGGCGGGGCCAAGCTGCCCGAAACATCACAGACCCAGATGGGCAAGGATGGGTCTGGGCTGAGCGGTGTCCGGCTGTCTGGTGCCTCCTCTGGGGATGCCCAGGCCCAGGAAGGGCCCCAGGGCCAGGTATCTCTGCTTGCATTGTCTTTGGGGCTCTGCTGGAAGATGTGGAGAAATGCGAGGCCCCGTCATCTGAGCCGAAGCTCCCCACTGCCCAGCTTTCCATGGGAAAGGCATTTCCGAGCCCAGGAAAGCAGCGTGGGAGGGTTGGAGCTTTGTTGTGTTTGCTCAGCTGCCCCGCTCGGCCCTGTACTCTCCCCTGGCCCCGGCTCCGAGTAGGCTGCTAGAGGCTGGAGGAGCTGAGAACCGGGTGGGGGTAGGTGACTGTCGAGTTCCTCTGTGCCTATGATCATTGGCAGTGAAAGAGAAAGTGTGTGTGTATTTGTGTGTGCGCACATGTATGAGCACATGTGTATTTACATGTATATGTATGTGCATGTGTGTGCATGCCTGTGTGCATATGTGCCCATGTGTGCATGCATGTGTTCACACGTTTGCATATGCTCATTGTGTGCATGCATGTGTTCACATATGTGCGTGTGTCTGTATGTGTGCATGTATACATGTGTGTGCACGCACATGCAAGTCTTAGAGGAAATCACCTACTGAGGGGCTATGGGACTCCTCCTGGCTCAGTGCCTGGGGAGTGTTCCCAGAGGTCCCCAGGGAATTGTGCTGCATGGGGGGTTCAAACTCGGGCCTTATACACAGGCAGGCAGGCAGCCCCTGGGACCTGTAACACACTGACGCCCGCCGGTGACTCACACTCGGCTTTGACTGAAATAACACCAATTGCAGCCCCTTGAAATACGTGTTTGTTTTTAAAAAATCAGTGTCTGTTGATTCGCATAATAGTTCAGAAGCCCCAAGTTAGGAGTTTGCCGGGGATGCAGGACACGCCCTCTCGGTATCCCAGCCCTGCCTTGTGGCGGAGTCTTGGAGAGCCACAGGAATATGTCACAATCCCTCTTCTCCCCACGTGCACACATTTCCGTTCACACCCGATGTACAGGATCTGGTTGGACTGATGAAATTCCTGTAAGAAATACCCAGTTCATTGTTTCCAGACTGTTGATGAACAGTTTTGCCGTAATAAAGGATCCTGTTTCCATGTTGCTTTGCAAACACTCACGGACCAGGTCTTGCTAGATTAATCTTTGCCAGATTAGAGTAGCTGCTGCAATTTCCAAAGTGCCCTCCGAGCGCTCTGACCAATTTCAAGCCTCCAGAGCAGGGAGGGGTGAGAGAACTTGTTTCCTTGGCCTCCACTCCCCCACCCCCCAACAAGCCTTTAACCTTGACCTCCAAAAGGTAACAGAGATCCACTCAGAGATTTGATGGGAAGATCCAGTCTTATAAAACAATTGTGCAGCACACACATTTGTGCCTTGGTAGGCACGCCCTGCTGTGGTATATGTGGCCTTCTGGGAATGCAGTCAGGCTGCTCGTGTGAGTGAATAATAAAATGTCAAAAACCAGCTTTATGTCATCCTTTCAAGAACAGACATAGGGAACCAGAGAGAGAGTGCAGGGGTAAAAGCACTTGCTGTACACACTGCCACCCAGTAGGGTCCCCTGAACTCAGAGCCAGGGGTCACCCTGAGCACCCCTGCAGGTGGCTACAGAGCAGAATATGATCCAGTGGTGTGAGACGACTCACAGGGCCTTGGTGACTGGCCATTGCATGGGTTTATGACGGAACAGACTGGCGTTGCCATGCCTATGTCGCATAGCATTTGTGACTGAAACATCGTAGAACCAGAGGAGCTGCCATGGAGCAAGTCCCAGCCTCTGTGCCCCAGTGGCGGCCAGGTCTGCTGTGGGCCGAGTTGGCTGCCTTCACCAGGCTCGAGATAAAGATCTGGAAGCAAGAGTGGATCTGGGAATCTGGGCTTTGGGCGGGCCCCGGACTTTCTTCATTGCAGGTCATGGAAGAGCACTTGGCTTGTAGGAATTGCCTGAACCAAGGAGGATTTTGTTTTTCTTTTTAAATTCTAGGATGGCTTCTGGTTAGTGTCTAGGAGTCCCTTTTTGGAAAGAGAAGTTATACTCTGGGCTTTAGAGAAAGGTATGGCAGGGAGGCCGACTTGCCACCCAGGCTGAAGTCAGATTTCTCAGTAAACAGTGTGGTCTGCCACGTGGTGAAGGCAAGAGGCAAATCTCTTTCTAAATAGCTACAGTGGGCCTTAGAAACTCAATACAGGCTGCCCACATTGGACTTGGCTCGCTGGCCAGCGAGGAAAGGGCACGGCCTGAGCTGGTGCTGGACTGTCCCCCCACACACCCCTGCCCATGACCCTCAGGGTTCAGATTCCTGACTCAAGTGGCCGCCTCATTTTTTCCGGATAGAAAGATCCAATTCAGATCAGCTACTTTGGCCCAGGGTCCCTTATCAACGTCAGGGTCTCAGTCAGAAACTGGATCTGGTTTTCAGCAGTGACCCTTGTTCTGCCTGAGTTTTTGGGGGTGATTGAAAGAGCGCCCCCCATATGAGTCTTGGTTCTTTACTTTCACCAAGAGAGGGTGTGGAAGCCGGAGTCTCTCCCTCTCTCACGGCTTCTGAGCAAACCCTGAGAGGAATGCGTGATCGTCCCTTATATGCGCGCACGCACACACACCGCACACAAACCCCCCAGTCACACACACACACACACACACACACACCCCGGTCTCACACACACAACGTCCGAACCACACACACACACACACACACACACACACACACACACCTTCCCAACCTTACACACACACACATACCCCATCCCAACTACACAAACACAGATCCCATACCAACCACACAGACACACACACCCCATCCCAAGCACACACACATTCACACACACACCCCACACACAGACACACAGACACACACACCCCACCCCAAACTCTCAGCTTCCCAGTGGCTATTTTTCTCTTTAAACTAAACGTTTAGGGGATTGAAAGTTAGTTGAAAGTTTCTGGGGATGTAGCTCAGAGGCTGGTTGTGTGGTTTTGCACTATACGGTATCCTGAGATCACATAAAAGGGGAAAATCTTCCCCCTGACTAGAGACTCATCAGCAGATATGTCCTCTATCTCTTCCCCAGCCCTTGCTGTTCTCTCTCCCCCTCCTTCCCCCTTTCCTTCTCTCTCCCTCTGGCTCCCTCTTAATTCCTGTGGTGCTCTGGGAACCGTGTGGTGCTGGGGGGCTCTCACTCATTCCAATCATTTGTTCCGCCCCCACTGAGCTAATACCAGCCTGCAGCATGGGTTTTTTTCTCAGGGGGTTGCTCGAAAGCAGTGCTCAGAGTTCCCGGATCACCTCCATCCTTTCTGGCCCATCTTAGTGCTGTGGCCTGAGGGTGTCCTGTAGGATGCTGCTGGACTGCCTGCCGCCACCTTCACCCCCAGCTGTCCAGAGGCCTCCGGGCTTTCACTGGTCATGTCAGTGTCTGTTGTGGTCAGGAGAGGAGCCCCGTCCTGTCTTCCCGCCACATTGTCTTTGATCTCAGCTCCCTAGTGGGTAGGAAATCATTTTCATTTCCTTCCTAACTGCTGCCTTGGAACAGCTCTGCAGGTGCTTATTGGATGTCTGTGTATTTGGGGTGGAGGGGGCGGTTGGAGTTTGCTCAGATCTTCTGTCCTTTTGAAACCGAGTTATTTACCTTCTGGTCACCGAGTTGAAGACTTCCTCTGTCTCAGATATGAGAATTTTAGCAGTTCTATGGTTTTTGTAAACATTCCCCTCCTGGGGTCTGCTTCAGCAGGTATCTGGTTTCTGTACACACTCTCCTCCTGGGCCTGTCTTTTCATGGCCTTTAAGGCACCAGTTGTGCCACATGTATTTTACAGATAGTGAAATTGAATATTTTTCCGATGACGTTTGTGTTTTTCGTGACATTTCTCAGATGCTTTCTCTGACTCCATGCTCACAGATATCTGCACCTCTGTTTCCTTTAGAGAACTCACAGGAGATGCAGGGTCTGCCCAGGGCTGATTTCTCGCATGGAGTGAGGAAGGGTATAATTTCATTCTTTCTTGTGTCATCATCCACTTATTTATTGGAGACTAATCTTTGTTGGCAGAATCGTCCTAACATCCTTGTTGAAAATCAGTTGATGGTTAACTATTCACTAACAGGTTTGCTTCTGATCCTATGCCACTGAGCTTCGTGTTCTGTATGCCAGCACCACTGTGTCTCGGTACCTGGGCTTTGTGCTCTAGCTGTACATTGGAGACTCGGGAAAGGAACGAGCAATCTAGACTGGTTTTCTCATAGCAACGCCCATGAATTACCTCCTGATCGGTAGCCTGGTGGGTTTTCCCCAGGGCAAATAAAGCTTTGGAAGCTCTCCAGTAGGTAAGGTTCAGGATAGCTTGCTAAACCTATAAAACACACGCACACACACACAGAGCTCTGAAACGCTACACAAGGGGGTGTCCCGCTAGCTGTGCCAGCTGGGAGGCCGAGTCTGCCCTTCCTAGGCTGCTTTTCTTGCAGGCATCTGCACGACTGTTTCACGAGCATTCCATTGACCGATGGTGGCGTGGCATCTTGTGTGTGGATAAATGAAGGCAAGCAAGAAGTCTGGAGAGGGGGCTGGGGATTGTGCTCAGAGCCCGTGAGAAGGAGCAGCTCCCAGTAGCTGTTGTCCCTCCTCTCGGTGTGAATTGGCCGCATGTGCTCTCCAGCATGCACTGCGGGCGTAGCTTGATCTCAGCAGGTGCTCACCTCAATTGTACCAGACGTTTAAATTTAAATCTCTTCATAGATACTGTCCTTCGTCAGTACGGGGGCTCTGTACCAGGACACGGGCAGGGATGTGAACCCTGCAAGGCAGGTCGGGAGTGCCTTCAGCCCCTCACAGCTACTCTGCGTCAACTGAAAAGGTGGTTTTGGTTTTTTATTTTTAACCATTTTTCACTGCATAATCATTGTTGATTTTGTGCCAATTTTTCTTTTTTGGCGGTATGTGGGCTGTGAATATTATGTGAATAATAATGGGGGTGGACCACACCCGGCTGGTTGTTCTCAGGGATCATTCCAGAAGGGGCTCGGGCAGCGGTGTGGTGCTGGGAACCAAACTGCAGACAGTGCAAGGACCTTACCCCGTGTGCCAGCTCTCCAACTCTCATAGCCTTTTCATTTATTTACTGTTTGCTTTGGGGGTCACACCTGGTGATGCTCAGGGGGTTACTCCTGGCGGTGCTCAGGGAACCATAGGGGATGCCGGGATCACACCCACATGAGCCATGTGCAAGGGAAACGCCCTCCCTGCTGTGCTCTCCTCCTTCCTCCCTCTCTCCACGAATTACAAAGTCGCCCAGATATTCATGGTTGCGTGTCGGGTATGCACTGCCGGCAGCAGGCCCTTTTGTGCCCACTCCTCTCCACGAGCGTCCCCAGTTTTCCTCCCGTCCCTGCCGTGCCTCTGTAGCACTTTCCCCCCTCTCCCATTGTCCTAGCGCCTCTTCCCTACCTTTTCCCACCCCCTCCCACTGGCCAGCTTCCCACTGATGACCTCCTGCTCTTCTTCATTTCTGTAGACATTTTTGAGATTCCTCAAAATTCTAGAAATTGTGCTTCCATATGACTCAGCAATCCCATGCCTGGAACTATGCCCCTGGATCCCTAAAACAATGCAGAAAAGCCACTCACACACCTGTGTTCACTGTAGCACTGTTCGTAGCCAGGCCCGGAAACAGCCTGTCTGTCGGTATCAAGCCCAGAAACAGCCTCTGTCTGCTCGGTACCAGGCTGGGAAACAGCCTCTGTCTGTCGGTACCAGGCCCGGAAACAGCCTCTGTCTGTCGGGTACCAGGCCCGGAAACAGCCTCTGTTTGTTCCGTGCAGAACGCGTCGAGGTCCTGGCCAGTCGCAGCAGCGCCTCGGAGCAGAGCCAGGCGGGAGCCGAGCGCAGCATGCGCGCGGCTGCAGACGGAGAACGAGAAGCTGCGGGCAGACGTGGATGCTCTGCAGCGGGCAGCGGACCAGCTCCGAGCACAGGTGGCCGATGCCGGGGCCGAGAAGCCAAAAGCCAAGAGACGCTCAAGGAGCAGGGAGGTGAGAGCCCATAGGCCTGAGTACTGGCTGGAGAGCGACTCTGCCCCTCGTCACTCCTGGCCCGCTGCGCTCCTGTGGGCTCGGCTCTGCTCTGCCGGGGCTGAGTGGGTCTGGGGTGGGTTACCTGGGCATGCCCCCGTTGTATCCCCTTCCTCTGACGTCAGGAACACTCAACAGTTTGATATTTATTTGGTTTATTGTTTTCGTTTTGGGGCCACACACAGCAGTGCCCAGAACTTATTCCCAGCCCTGTGCTCTGAGAACACTCCAGTGGTCTCAGAGGACCGTGTCGGTGCTGGGAATCAAACCCCAGTGTTCACATGCAAGGAAAGGCCTCACCCGCTGCCCTGTGTCTTGGCCCCAGTATTTCCTTATTTAGCAGAGGCACCTGCTATGAGATGACCATTTGAAAGCCGCCAGGCCAATTCCCATTCATGATTATATTTTTTATATTTTTAAAAAACAGTTGATGAGGCTGGGAAGTCACACAAGTTCTAACAGGCCAATTATCCAATTGTCAGATCTCAGCAAGTGAGAAGCTGATAGTAAGAGGCCCCAAGGTGTGGTTGGGACACATGCAGAAGCCATGGTGAAGGGAGTCAAGCTCCTGTCACCCAGCAGTGACCTGGAGGTGCCATCCCCTTCTGTGGCCTGCTTTCCTGCTTGTATTTATGTATGTATGTCGTGGCTGCAGAGTGAGCCTTGAGGGTAGACAGTGGCATGGTGTGTGCCCAGCTGCGTGTGACACCCTGGACCCCGATGGGGCATGCGCGGTCACCCTCACAGTTGGGGATCCGCTGGGGTCCCCAACAATATCAGAAAATGAGTTCCCTTCTACCTACAAGGCCGGCGGGAATGCATGAAAACTCACAAGTCCAGCGCAGTTCCCAAAGGCTTTTACTAATTATCAATAATAAAACAAGCTCTGCCACTACAATCCAAAATAATGGATTCCCCAGATCTCTAGCTCTTGGTTAGAACTTAGACCATGCACGTAGGCCCAAGTCTCCCACCAAAGTGGATGGATGTACCACAAGTCAGGCCCCTTGTATATCCAAAAGCAATAATCCTTTCTTCAGGGAGGGTAATGTCAACAAAGATCAATGAATCAGCTTCTAGGTGTAGATGTAGGTTTGTGTCACACTTGTTTTAGGTCTAAACAAATGATTATGCCCGGGCCTAGTCCTTTCCTCGAGATTATCTCTTATGTCAAAACACGGGAGGGAGGGAGGGAAGGAGAGAGAGAGAGAGAGAGAGAGAGAGAGAGAGAGAGAGAGACAGAGAGAGACACACGAGAGGGAGGCGAGAGCTGGTATAAAGAAATACATCTCAATGGATATATATTCATGGGGAGAAACACATCATAATCTCATGAACTTCATGCAATCTAGATGGTGCCCACAAGGTCCTTCTTATTTCTATTCTGTACCAGGGTGATTCTGAGTGTCTTGTCCTCTGTATAATGAAAGGATCATGCTTGCCTGTTTGAGGGCAGCAAACTAAAATGATCCCTCCTTTGATCTTAAATGGCAGTCAACGTAGCCAGGGGGTGGTCTCCTGGTAAATTCTAACTGTCCCATGCTGGGACTACTGGGTATTAAGAGGAATTGTACCCAATCTAGATAACATTGAAATCCTAGTAGATATTATAATAATATTTCAGAATATATTAATTCAGAGTCAAAATTATTCTTGTAACTGCCACACCCTCCATCAGTGTTTACACAGAAGAGAAATCTCATTAACATGAACCTGGTTTAAGAACATGTAAATAGATTAAGCTGTGAGTGGATTAAACAGCAAGCTCCCAAGCTAGCTAGGCCTGTCATCCAACACTCACTGCAGCTGTGCCCGCCTCCTGGGCTCCCCGTGTGCGCTTGGGCCCATCCCATGGACTCGTGCTAGGGACACCGCAAAGCCCAGTGTATCTGTTGCAGGCCAAGCTGCGGCAGCTAGAGGAGGCTCTTGTGCAGGCCAGGAAGGAAGAGAAGGACGCCAAGTCCGTGCGCAGGACGCTGGAGAGTGAGCTGGAAGAGGCACAGGTAATGCCTCCTGGACTTCCTCCCTCTGAGCCTACCCCACCCCCGGATTGCAGACCCTCCCACCACCCAGTGCCTACCCAACCCCCCGGACTGCAGACCCTCCCACCACCCAGTGGCTCTTCTGTGGGCAAGGGGCCATTTGTCTCTATTTGGAAACGTGTGAGGCAGGCATCAGAGTCACTGTGCCTTGTGCTCCAAGCACAGCTGGTCCCTGGGCCCTGCGGCCATAGCAGCCCAGTCAGCCCCTGGACATCAGCGGTTGAGGCTGAGGAACCCTGGTTTCTGCACTCAAGAGTTTTCCAAAGACAAAATAAAATATAAGGTCGGTTTGTGAGGGCCGACAGGGCCCGGGCATAGGCGCTGCCGTCTTGCTCTGAGCACGTGTGTGCTCCTGGTCCCGACAAAGGCCCTGAGAGGAGCAGGAGGAGTTATTCAGTGCAGCCAGATTGCTGTTGCTTGGCGCAGCCCAGATCTTACGGAATGAGATTCTTTTTCCCGGCGGCAGGTTAGATGCCTGAAGTGCCTTCTTTGGGGAGAAGCACGTGACGATCCCGTGACTTTGCCCCGGGATTCCAGCTTGCCCTTCACCCCCAGTGCCCAGTCTGGCTCAGGCACGTTTCTGAGTGGGAACAGGTCACTGCTTGCTGGCACCAACAGGCACGGCACTGTTCCATATGGGGCCGCATGAAGGTGAGGTGGGGCAAAGCAGGGGCAGGAACGGCACAGGCCACTGCTGACCAGCTGAGAGGAGGCAGGACCCGTTTGGTTTGGGGCCACTCCCGGTGGGGCTCAGGGGACCCTCTGCAGTGCTGGGATTCAGACTGTGGTCAGTGGGCTGCAGGGCAAGCAGGTTGCAGCCCTGTGCTATCCCTGGCTCCAACGTGGCCATGTTGTAGAGTTAGGACTAGTATTTGCTGCAGACTTAATAAACGGTCTTTGATTTGCATGCTTTGGGGTTTTGTTTGGGGGCCACATCTGGCAGTGCTCAGGTTTGCTCCTGGTTTGTGCTCAGGGACCAATCCTGGCAGTGTCCACAGGTGACCCTGTGCAGTGCAGGGATGGAACCAGCATAGGATGCGCTGTCAGGGCCGCCGCCAGGGTCCCCGACAGTGTCAGGACAGAGGTTGTCTTCTACCTCCGGGGACGCTGGGAGAACAGATGAAAACTCACGAATCCGGTGCAGTTCCAAAAATGGTTTTTTAATAGTACAAAAGCTCTTTCACAGCAATCCAATATAATGAAAAAACTTTAGCTCTGGTCCGAACTTAGACCATACAAAAGAGCCTAAGTCTCCCACCAAAGAGAGAGAGGATCTCACCCAAGCTGAGTCCTACCCAGAGGGAGCAAAAGGCCAAAGAGCAAAAGGCCAAAAGCCAAAAGCCAAAAGCCGCAGGAGCCAAAAGCTGAAGGCTGAGGAACCAAAAGGCAAAAGGTGAAGGGGGCCTCAAGTCAGCCCCTTATATACACCAAAGTAATCCAATTGGGAGGGTTGTCATGTCAACAAAGAACCCTAAACAGAGTGTAGTGCCACACCTTATTGCAGGTATAAACAAAGGGTTATGCCAAAGGACTAAGGAGATTATCTCTTATGTAAAACACTGGAGAGAGAGAGCTGATATAAATACATCTTAACCTCATGAACTTCATGTAATCTAGATGGTACCCACAAGGTCCTTCTTATTATTATCTGCACCAGGGTGATTCTGAGTATCTTGTTCTCGTGTACTGAAAGGGTCACACTCACCTGCTTAGAGCAAACTAGTATGATCCTTCCTATATTCTTCCTATAGTCTCAGCGTAGCCAGGGTGGTAGTCTCCTGGTAAATTCTAACTGTCCCACGCTGGGTGCAGTGGGTATAAAGAGGAGCTGTGCCCAATCTAGAAAACATAGAAGTCTTAGTAGATGTATAAGTCAGAAGTTATTTAATCAAGGTGACTTCTGTAACTGCCACACCCCTCTAGCAGTGTTTACATAGAAGAGAAATCTCATTAGAATGAACCTTGACTTAAGTAGATTAAGCTGGGTGTGGGCAAAACAACAAAGCTCCCAGGTTAGCTAAATCTGTCCTCCAACAATGCGCAAAGCCAGCGCCCCCCCTGTGTGCCATCTCGCAGCCCCTGGGTGCTTTCTGTGACTTGCCCCTTCTTGACCCTTCCATTTAGCAGGCCCTGCTTCTCAAGGACACCATCCTGTAGCTCCCCAAATCCTTTTTCGTGTATCCAACCATGGATTCTGTTGATTCTGGTTCCTCTGGCTCAGTGGGACCAAGTTCTCTTAAAGATTCATTTCAAGTTGTCCAACCATACACTCATCTGCAGAGCAGAGCACATTCTAGAACACAAGGACAGGCAGGGTGCCTGGGCAGGGCCAGGTGGGACTGATGTACAGCTGTTGTCCCCTTGGAGCCTGAAGGCCACTGCAGCAGCTCGGGGCCATAATGGCTCTGTAGTGACCTTTGCCCTTTGTTCCTCTGGAGTCGGTAGTGACCTTTGCCCCTTGTTCCTCTGGAGTCTGCTGCATTTTTAGCCTGAATCCCCGAACCAGCTGTTCCCGTGTGTGTGTGTGTGTGTGTGCTCCTTTACTCACCTCCGATGTCACAGTGGTGTGTCGGTGCTGCGGCCGACCTGGCAGGTTAGCAAGCCCGGCCCTTTCCCTGCCCTCTGCAGAGAGAGCTGAGTCGGGCTGCCCAGGAGCAGAAGCAGCTGTCGGAGACCCTCCGGGATGAGACGGAGCAGAAGGAACAGTTGCGGAGACTGAAGAATGAGATGGAGAGTGAGCGACGGCACCTGGACAAGACCATTGAGAAGCTGCAGAAGGAGGTGAGGGAGGCCAGGAGGAGGATCGAGCCAGGGAGGATGGGGAGGGGGGGCAGGGGAGGCGAGGAAGAGAGGACTGGGGGAGGTGAGGGAAGAGGAGGGGGAGGTGAGGAAGAGAGTGGGGAGGGTGAGGAAGAGAGGAGGGGGGAGGAGAGGAAAAGAGGAGGAGCAAGGTGAGGGAAGAGAGGAGGGGGAGGTGAGGAAGAGAGGAGGGGGAGGTGAGGAAGAGAGGAGGGGGGAGGTGAGGAAGACAGTGGGGAGGTGAGGGAAGAGAGGAGGGGGAGGTGAGGGAAGAGAGGAGGGGAGGTGAGGAAGAGAGGAGGGGAGGTGAAGAAGAGAGGAGGGGGAGGTGAGGAAGAGAGTGGGGAGGTGAGGAAGAGAGGAAGGGGAGGTGAGGAAGAGAGGAGGGGAAGGTGAGGAAGAGAGGAGGGGGAGGTGAGGGAAGAGAGTGGGGAGGTGAGGGAAGAGAGGAGGGGGAGGAGAGGAAAAGAGGGAGGAGCAAGGTGAGGAAGAGAGGAGGGGAGGAGAGGAAAAGAGGAGGGGCAAGGTGAGGAAGAGAGGAGGGAGGAGAGGGAAGAGAGGAGGGGAGAGGTGAGGAAGAGAGGAATGGGGAGGTGAGGAAGAAAGGAGAGGGGGGAGGAAGGAGTAGGGGTGAAGAACAGCGGAGGGAGCCTGCAGTTCGGGTCCAGGACAAACATGTTAGAGATTTGTGTGTCCCAGAAGTAGCCTCATGGGCACGTTGGAAGTTGTTCCCGACATAGGACAGGAAAGGTCCATGTTCCAGATTCCGTGCCCAGCTCCCGGGAACTCACCACCAGTGCAGACCGAGCATTGCCCCGTCTTTCTTTCTCGACAGAAACAGACAGCAGAGTTGAAGCTTAGGTCTCTCACTTCTTTCATTGGGCCCTCTCATGGGGGTCCCTCATTGGACATGGGCACCGTGCCAGCTATCCTCTCTCCCCACCAGTGCCAGGCTGTCGTGGCCACACAGGGGCGGATAGCTTGAGTTCTCTGAGGGTAGTTCTGGTTCTGAAGGCCCTGCGAGGTGGGTCTGTGGCTTCACCGCTTCCCGTGAGGGCCCCCCAGAGGGAGAACAGGTCAGCACCGTGCTGGGCTGGCTGCCCGGGGAGCTGGGCGCCTGCCCCGAGCCTCTCTCCCGCTGAGCACATGTTTGGAGTCCAGCTTGGAAGAGGACCCCCCCTTGCTGGGAACGGGCTCATCCCGCTTCCTGCCTTCCAGATGGCCGACATTGTCGAGGCGTCGCGCGCATCCACGCTGGAGCTCCAGAACCAGCTGGATGAGTACAAGGAGAAGAATCGCAGGGAGCTCTCGGAAATGCAGAGGCAGCTGAAGGAGAGGACGCTGGAGGCAGAGAAGGCCCGGCTGGCAGCCTGCAGAGCGCAGGATGAGGTAGTGTGGCTCGTCGGCCCGGGCGAGCCCATCTTCCCCGTAGCCTTTGGGACTGCCCTGCCCTGCAGGAGGGACTTGGGGTAGATTCTTCAGAGCGTTTCTCTTCACCCGTCTGCCCCTTGAAAGGTTCCCGAAACAGTGGCATTCACTGTCTCTGATTGGGCGGCGCCACCCACTGTCCACTCTCCCAGCAAGTGCAGCATGTTCTGCCAGCACCACTGGTGTGCCCAGCTGAGTTTACGTGATTGATGCGTGTTAATGTTTCCATTTAAGCCCCACCCAGGGATTATAATAACAGCCAGTTGTTTGCCATTCATTCCGAAACCGCAGCTTTTGTTGGAGCTACAGTGCAGGGCAGCATTTCAGAACAGACCATTATGGAAACCAGCAGAGTTCTTAGGAATCAATGGCGTAGGGCCAGAGTGATAGCACAGTGGGTAGGGCATTTGCCTTGCATGCGGCCCACCGGGTTCGATCCCCGGCATCCCATATGGTCCCCCAAGCACCGCCAGGAGTAATTCCTGAGTGCAGAGCCAGGAGTAACCCCTGAGCATCGCTAGGTGTGACCCACAAAAGAAACAAAAAAGAATCAATGAGAAAGAAAGAAGCTAATAAAACCCTTAGCTTCTTTCTAGAGAACTGGCAGCTGGGGGCGGGGGGTGTGAGGGGAGTGTTGGGAGAGAGACTGGGGAAGCAAATGGCCCTAAGAAGCAAGCCCAGTGTTTGCTTATGTCTTGGTTTGCCTCTGCTGGCTGCCGCCCTCAGTCCGTCATTCCTGTTCTCTTGGATGGGTTTCTACCTCTTTGATAAAAACACAGGTAGACAATGTTTAAATAATTGAGACAACACGTGAAACTTTAGAGGGCCTGCAATATCCTGAACACAAACTATTTTTTTTAATCTAAGTCTTTTTCCAAGAAGCAGTGCCAAGAGTTCTATGACCCCCCAGGGAAACAGGTTTTCCTTAAAAACAACAGTAATAAACTTCCAGTATTTTTGATGTTGAACAAAGCTGCGTGGGTCAGTGCAGTCTGGACAGAGACAGTGACGCTGATGCTTCTCGAACCCGGACACAAATCCCTTCTGCCCCGGCGCCTGGCCTGGAGCTCCCCATATGCTCTGAGCTCAGCCTGTTGAGATCATGGTTCCCTTCAGCATTAGAAATAAAAGAGAAAAGTCTCCCCCACCAAAGCGTAGGGGCTGTAGCCCTTGGCCAGAACGCCAGCTGCCAACTGGTCTCAGATCTCAGAAAATCCATCTGAGCACCTGTGCCTGTTCTGTGCCTGCTGTGCTGAGAATGAAGGAGACTCGGGTGATCTCTAGTGATGAGGGCACCCAGAGAGGAGAGTTAGGGCCAGGGGAGCCCCCGTGCTTACACAGGAGCCGAGTTCCAGGGGAGAGTGTGAGCAGCTCCGTCCCAGCTGTCCTGTGCCCTGCCACCGAGGGCTGTAGCCGCTGAGGCGGTGTCCTGCAGGCGGGGAGACCAGGGCTGCACTCCCTGGGCTCTGCACAGCAGGGAATGAATAAGCCCAGGCCCCCTCGACCTGGAAACACTCCAGCCCAAACCCCGTCCCTGCACCCCGCCCAAGTCTGTTTCAGTCCTGTTTCTCAGTCACTGATGCTCATCCTAGGGGACAGTCCTGGGTGAGACCGGCCACTTGCCCGTCATCTTCATGGTACCTCCACAGAGCTCCCAGTGAGCGCACTCTTGGGCCCAGGCAGGACTTAGAATTCCCTGGTGTCTGGGTGCCTGCTGAGAAAAGGGGTCTCCTGACCCCAGGTCCTGGGACCACTCACCCTCTCTTGCAGCTCTCACGGGTTTTGTGCTCTTGGCAGGACAAGTGACCTTTGCTAGGTTTTGCGGGGGTACCCCAGGAGCCATACTCTGAGCAGACAAAGGGGCGCGCATGGTGCATTGGGAGGTGGGGGCTGTACCAGACAGCCTTGCTCATGCACGTGCTCAAACCCAAGCTCCTCCCCACCACCACCAACTCTGGCTGCTCACCCTCCCGCTCCCTTACCCCACACTTGCTTTTTTGGACATGGTGCTTCCCTTGCACCAAGGGGGTGCGTGGTGGTGCCTTCCCACACTGGGCCATGACATTGGGGGTAGCAGGACCACCAGGATCCCATCAGAGCTGCTGCCTTACCTCTGGGTCTCACCCCGGCCCCACCCCACACTTTCTTGTGCTCCGACAGCTCTGTGAAGTGGGACTTATGCTCACCCTAACTGCGGACCCGGGTGGGGTGCAGAGTTGCTCTGGGAGAGGCCCCTGGTATCCCGCAGTCCCGGTCAGTGGTCCTCGGCCCGATTTCCTCGTGCTGCTTCCTTCAAAGTTGCCCCTCAGGCCCTCAGCACCTGCCCCTGGAGTTCCCCAGCTGTGCTGCTCTCAGGGCATTAAGGGGGTTCCCTAGCCTCCCGAGAGGAGCACGTTCGGGGCGTTTGACCACTGGCCTCCTGAACTAGCCTCTCTGGCCTGCCGTCTTGGGCACGCTTTAGGGCGGTGCAGCTGTTCTTTGGTGGGGGGGTAGCCCCAGGCACTGCCCAGGAAGGCTGCAGGCACTCCCAGGGGGCACCACTGCAGCTCGGGGCCCTCCGTGGAGCCACCCATGCGCTCCTGCACTCGGGTCTGTCCCACACTCCCGCGGGAAATCGCTCCCCTAGCCCGCACCGCTGTTTCTTGGGCCCAGCTGTACTACTCCCCTGGTACTTTTTCCACAGGGGAGGGAGGCGAGGCGACACGCCCTGGCATTTGTCTTACCATTCCGCAGAGCACTCAGTCCTGCCGTCTCTGTGCTGGGGAATGCCCAGGAGAGGCAAGGCGCCCACCCCACACCTGGCCACCCGCCCCTACACCTTGCTGGACCCTCTTGTCTGATGAACGCCCCAACACTGTTAATTTGCGCCACCTTCTGTTTGAAAACAGAAGTCCCTGATTGTGACCACCAGTAACGTGATTTCCTTTTCTTTTAAAATTTTCTTTGGTTTTAAACCACACGCGACAGTGCTCAGGGTTTACTCTTGACTCTGCATTCAGGGATCAGTCCTGACTGTGCTTGGTGGTCGGCATCTGGGTGCTGGGGACCAAACCCAGGTCAGCAGCATGCGTGGCAAGCACCCAGTGGCCGCAACGTGATTTTCTTCAGACCAGAGCCCTGGTTTGGATCTACCATGCAAACATCTTAATAGGTCTTACTGTTATACATTTTTCTAATGGGGGGTTGTTTGGGGTTCATTTTTTTAGGTTTTCTGTAACTTTCGGCGGCTAAGGAGATGATTTTCCGGGCAGTAAGTTATGCTGGCAAGCACTTATCTAGCAGCGTGGTCTCTACATGGAATTGTAGTTTTTTTTTTTTTTTTTGGGGGAGGCATCATGCCACACCTGACAGTGCTCAATTACCTCTGGCTCGGCACTCAGGAATCACTCCTGATGAGCTCAGGGAACCATATGGGATCCCAGGTTGACTGTGCAAGGCAATCGCCCTACCTACTATACTATCTTTTTGGCCCTCCAGTGTTGTTGACCCAGCATCCAGTAGTTCACCTGTCTATACAGATAGCACCATCTAGGCCAAGGGTTTCACAGAATAGGTCAGGAAGGAGCTCAGTGGGCTGGAGGATAGGCTTTAGCGTTCTAGAGACCTGGGCTTAGTCCCCAGCACCACATGGTTCCCTGAACACCACCAGGAACATCCCCAAGCACTGAGTCAGGAATAACCTCAAAGCACTGTGAGTATGGCTTAAGCAAAAAAAAAAAAAAATCTTTATCTATACTATGATTTTTATGTTGTAGTTAGTCCTTTTTGTTTTTTTTGGGGGGGTCATACCCAGTGGTGCTCAGGGATCACTCCTGGCAGAGTGGGGACCCCATGTGGTACTTGGACTCCAATCCGGGTTGGCCGTGTGCCAGGCAAGCCTGGTGCTATGTCTCTGGCCCCTGGTATTTTTAGCTTTAACATGCGGACCAGCATCTGTAAACTGAGGGTGCGGCCCCTGGGTTGCTGTGGGAGTTGGTGAGATCCTAGAGGGACCTCCAGGCTCACGCCCAGCACTGCCCTTGCAGATGCGGCTGCTGGAGGAGGAGCTCCGAGACTCCCAGCGGGCCAGGACGCAGGCCCTGACGAGGCGGCAGCTCCTGGAGCAGACACTGAAGGACCTGGAGTACGAGCTGGAGGCCAAGAGTCACTTGAAAGATGACCGGTCTCGGCTCATCAAGCAGATGGAGGTGTGTGAACTGCGGGCCCGGTGTGAGCCGAGCCACGGGGTGCCACGGCAGCCCCAGGGAGGTCTGTTCTGGGTTCCTGCTGCTGGGCTTCATCAGGGTCAGTTCTTGGTGT
Source organism: Cryptotis parvus (assembly GCA_021461705.1). Classification (NCBI taxonomy): domain Eukaryota; kingdom Metazoa; phylum Chordata; class Mammalia; order Eulipotyphla; family Soricidae; genus Cryptotis; species Cryptotis parvus. Next base: position 6,463 of record JAJIBD010006357.1, on the reverse strand, counting down.
GAGGGAGGAAGCTGGTGGTTGCCGGGGCTCACTCAGCAGCAGGGTGGAAAGGATCCCGTTCTCGGGAAGCAGGGCAGCCATGAGCGCCAGTGACTGCTGCCTTTGTTGGGCGAAGCCCGCCAGTGATTTCCCCTCCCGGGCACACAGGCAGCTGTTCATGGCTGCAGCCATTGCTCCTAGGGGCCCGCACACCCCGCTCCTGGTGAACCCCTGGCACGTGTCCGCCACATCCACACTCCATCCTCGTCAACTATGTGTGCCCAGGTCCTACGGAGGGCCTCAGGCCATCGGTGTCAGCTGCAAACTGTTGATTGAGTTTGGTAGGGGATTCTCCATAGTGTTCATGACTTCCAGCAATTTCCAGGGCTGGTGGTTTAATTCAGGGGCCAAAGACTGCAGGACCCTACAGTCCCAGGGATCAGCTGGGTCACAACTGGGTCACACCTGGCAGTGCTCCAGAGTCTCCCATGCTGTGTCTGGCGGTGCCAAGAATCGAACCTGGACTTTGTGTCATGTATAAGGCATGTGTTTTTAATCCCTCTGCTATCCCCAGCGTGTGTGTGTGTATGTGTGCACGCACATGCGCTCATGCACACTCACGGTTGAATGGAGTCATGAATAGCAGATTCCAGGCTTCAAAGAGCTGCCAGCATCCTAAGTGGTGCCCGGGAGCAGCAGGGATTTGAACCCACAACCCTGAACTTCTGGGCAGGTGCTACAAGTCACTACACTGTGCCCCTGTGCCCCAAGTCTCTGCCCTGTGCCCCTGGGCTCCAACTCACTGTGCTGTGCCCCTGGGCCCCAGCACAGCTTGGTTTTTGGACTTGCAGTATATATTTATTTATAAATACATATATTGCGGGGGGAGAGAAAGAGTCCGTCTAAGATGGTATATCGGGAAGAGGCCAGCTGGCTTTGGAGAGGCATCTCAGTTCCACCTGCCTTGCACACTCGAGACCACAGGTCCCGTCCCCGGCACTGCCTGTGCCCCTCCATGAGCACCCAGCAGGGGCTGGCTGTGAACTGTCAACTCACTGTCAGACCTGAGCATCAAACCATTCAACCATCCAGCCAGGTTGTCTGAGCATTGCTGGAAGATGCCCCCAGGTGGCCCCCTCCAAATAATAGTGTTTGCACAACGAAGATACAGCCTCTTAGAAGACTGTGAACCAAGTGACAAGATGTAGTTGCAAAGAGCCTTTGGGACAATAGGAAGAATCTCACTCTCAGTTCCCTGAACTTACAAAGAGCAAATCCCGGTCAGTGAGACACTTGCCTTGCATGGCCAACCCATGTCCCATCTCCAGCACCCCATAGGGACTCCTGGACACAGCAAGGTGTGCTCCAAAATGCGAAAATATAAATAAATAAAATAAATAGAACAAAGCCAACTTCCAAACAGAAACACTCCCTGTCTGCTGCATGCTCAGTTCCGTGGCCCAGTTCCTAGTTTCTGTGTTTTTGACCCTCTCATTCTCCCTTTATCCCTGCCCATGAGCGGTCACTTGTGTGGCTTCTTTCTCAGGACAAGGTGTCACAGCTGGAGATGGAGCTGGAGGAAGAGAGAAGCAATGCAGATGCACTGTCGGAGAGGATAACCCGGAGCAGAGACCAGGTAGAGCTGGGCTGAGGTGTGCGGAGACCAGGTATGGTTGGGCTGAGGTGTGCGGAGACCAGGTATGGTTGGGCTGAGGTGTACGGAGACCAGGTGTGGTTGGGCTGTCATTTGCAGAAACCTAGTATGGCTCAACTGTTGTTTATGGGGACTGGTATGGTTGAACTGACAAGTGCCGAGACCAGGTAGTACTGGGCTGTCATGTGCAGAGACCAGGCAGGGCTGGGCTGAGGTGTGCGGGCACCAGGTATGGTTGAGCTGACAAGTGTCCAGACCAGGCAGGGCTGGGCTGAGGTGTTGCGGGCACCAGGTATGGTTGAACTGACAAGTGTCCAGACCAGGCAGGGCTGGGCTGAGGTGTGCGGGCACCAGGTATGGTTGAGGTGAAAAGTGTCCAGAACAGGCAGGGCTGGGGTGAGGTGTGCGGGCACCAGGTATGGTCGAGCTGACAAGTGTTGAGACCAGGTAGGGCTGGGCTATCGTGTGCGTAAACCAGGTTGGTTGGGGTTTTGTGTGTGGAGGTGCGTGAGGTCTCATCCTTCAGTGGCACAGCACGAGGAGCCGGGTGGAGTTTGGCCCCTAGAGTTGCAGCAGAGTGATCCAGGTGTCCTCACCCCAGCTAGTGACCGTGAGCATTGAGGGCATGAGGCAGCGTGGCATGGCGTGCACGTGGTGTCACAGACGTAGCCATAGAGAGCAGAGGCTCTCAGAGCATTAATTTGACTTGGGAGAAAGTGCTAGTGTTAGGCTCTTGCTCTGGGTCCATCACAGCACAGGGTCCCTTGAGCACCACTAGAAGTGACCCCTGAGCACCTCTGGTTCCCAAAAAATTTTTTTGTGTGGGGGGGTGAAGGTATGGTTACATCCAGCAATGCTTAGGGGCTACTCCTGGCTCTGCACTCAGGAATTACTCCTGGTGGTGCTTGGACTGTGTAGAGTCCAATGCCCCATCCACTGGATAATCTATTTGGCCCCCAGTCAAAAATTTTTTTTAAATTGAAAAATTTAGGGGGGCCGAGTGACAGCATAGCAAGTAGAGTGTTTGCCTTGCATGCAGCTGGCCTGGGTTGATTCCCAGCATCTCATATTGTCCCCTGAGCACCACCAGGATTAATTCATTAGTGCAGAACCAGAAGTAACCCCTGAGCATTGCTGGGTGTGACCAAAAAAGCAAAGAAAAAAGTAAAGAAAGAAAAGAAACAATATATATTTAAAAAATAAAAGGGCCAGGGAAATGACTCAAAGGATGCTGTGTATGCAGGAGGTCTGGGCTCGATCCCAGGCACTGTGTGGTGTTGCCTCCAAAGCAAACTTAAATAAATAATAAAAATCAGGATTCGTGCACTAGTTGGGGCGGCTTGGAGGCCGCTGGGGAGTGCTGGGGCGGGGGTGCTGGGATTTTTCCTTTAGGAGTCCTGGAAGTGTGTGAGCAGTACAGCTGCCCCAGTTCCTCTGGAATATGGGGGGGCGGCTTTTTTGCCCAAGTTTTTGTTTATTTGTTTTTGTTTATTTGGGAAACCAGCTTTTCCCATTGCGCAGTTACCTCCAAATTACCGTAAATATTCAACCCACCCTCTGAGAGAGTCCCACAAAGTAATAAGAATATAGCGCCCGCATGGCAGAGCCTGGAAAGCTGTCCGATGCCTGTTCGATATGCCAAATCCAGTAACAGAAATGTTTATTTTCCTGACCCCGAAAGAGCCCTTAATACGGCAGCAGTAAGAAAGGCAAACAAACAGTGCCTGACAAAATTTCATGGCCATCCAAGGCTGCCAAAACGAAGAAGGACTAAAATGATTGTCTGTAATTTCAATGCACATACACTGGCATAGGAAGCATATATTGAGGATCTGATGCTGCAAGCAAAAATGATCAAGTACGACATCATTGGTCTGACTGAGACGAGGAGGCATCAGTTGCATCATGCTGTATTTGACACCGGAGAAGAATTGTTCCCTTGGAACATGCGACGTAAAGAGGTATCGGGTGGCATTGGTGTCCTTGTCAAAACGAACATGGCCATCAACATTGATTCATTTGAATGCCTAACAAACCGAATAGGACTATTACACTTGAAGAGATGTGGCCCACTGCCAGCAATTTCTATCTTCATTGTCTACGCACCAACATCCACATACAAAGAAGATGAAATTGAGAAATTCTTCATGGAATTGGAGGAGTTCTATAAAAAGATCACACCTTCTACAAGATCATAGTCGGTGATTTTAATGCCAAGATAGGACCAAGAAGATTGGCTGAAGAACTCCACATCGGGACCCATGGCCTAGAATGGAACGAACAGGGTGAGAGACTATCTGAGGTTCATTATGTCCACCAAGACCATTCATGGAACTCACAGTTCCAGAAGGCTGAAGTGAAACGTTGGACATGGAAATCTCCCTGGAGGACAGTTACACAATGAAATTGACCACATCATCTTCAATCGACAGTTTTGTCTGACCGATGTAGCTGTCGTTACCAAATTCCAAACAGGATCGGACCACCATCTCCCTTCGTGCAAAATTCTACTTCCTGCAACGGGGGAGAAAAGGCCCGCAAAGTTTAAGAAGAGAACTCCCAGAACGACCACCAACTGGGAACTCTTTGGCACCATTGCAGCAACATGGGAAGATACCATCATTGACGCCACATCGATGAAGAATACAACCGGCTGGTTCAGCACCTCCGTGATTGTGCGAAGAATGCCGAGAGAGAAAGACACAAAAGGATGCCTGTCTTTAGAAACTCTCAAGCTCATTCACCAACGTGGCAAGGCGCCGAGCCTCAGGAGACCAAATGCTAATGTCCAAGCTTGCTAAACAGTGCAGAGAAGCGATAAAAGAAGACCTCAAAGACAGAAGAGCAGAAATACTGGAAGATGCAGCAGAAGCCGGGAAAAGCATTCGCACTGCCCGCCTGTCCTTTGCCAACTATAAGACCAAGATGACTGCCCTCCGACTCCCTGATGGATCTATCACATCTTCCAGAAAGGCAATGGAGATTATCCAGGACTTCTACTCAAATCTCTTTGATAGCCACATTCACCTGCCCACATACCAGATTCCACAGGATGGATATGTCATTCCTAACGTTCTCCCTTCTGAAATCCGACATGCCATCTCGTCGGGTAAAGAAGGGAACAGCACCAGGCCCAGACAAAGTCAGACCCGAACACCTGAAGAATCTGCCGTCGGTACTCATCAATACACTAGCTCGGCTCTTCACATGCTACCTGTCTGAATGCAAGGTGCCCTCCCAATGGAAAACCAGCAGGACAGTTCTACTGTTCAAGAAGGGAGACATTCACGACATCGGCAACTATCACCCCATCTGCCTGTTGTCTGTCATCTACAAGCTGTTTACACGAGTCATCCTGAACAGGATTAGCAGAACACTAGATGAAGGACAACCATGCGAGCAAGCAGGCTTCCGGAAAGGATTCAGCACAATTGACCATATCCAAAAGGTAACCAAGCTCGTTGAGGTTTGTAGGGAGTACAAGATGCCACTCTGTCTCACGTTCATTGATTTACAGAAAGCCTTTGATTCTGTGGAGACTGAAGCAGTCATCGAAGCCCTAGCCAAACAGGGTGTTCAAACCCAATGCATCAAGATCCTTTGTGTTTTTTTTTTTTTTGCTTTTTTGGGTCACACCCGCAATGCTCAGGGGTTACTCCCTGGCTCTGCACCTCAGGAATTACTCCCTTGGCGGTGCTCGGGGGACCATATGGGAGGCGGGATCGAACCCGGCTGGGTGTTTGGCACGGAAAACCTACCCGCTAGGCTATCGCTCCGGCCCCAAGATCCTTTGTGAGGCTCTATTAGATTCACCACCAGGATCTCACCATTCTACAAAGAAGTGATCATTAATGTGAAAAGAGGGGTTTGACAGGGTGGATACCATTTCACCAAAACTCTTCAGCGCCACCCTCGAGAACATCATGCAACAGTTAGAATGGGAAGGAATGGGAGTGAAGATAGATGGTCGGCAACTACACCACCTCCGCTTCGCTGATGACATTGTTCTAATAACACCAAACATTAGCCAAGCAGCACAAATGCTGGCTGACTTTGACTGAGAATGTGGAAAGATAGGTCTACAGCTGAATCTAAAGAAAACTATGTTCATGAAGAATGAACTAGTTCCAGAGGCCCCATTCACTCTCAATGGAACAAATATCTCTGAATGCAGCAGTTATGTGTACCTAGGTCGAGAAATCAACATGATGAACGACCTAAAAACCTGAGCTGCGCAGGAGGAAGAGAGGCGGCATGGAGTGCCTTCAAAGGCATCGAAGAAATTGCTAAAAGGACAAAGAACCTCCTGCTCCGGGCACATCTCTTCGACTCCACCGTTCTTCCTGCATTAACATACGCCTCAGAGACCTGGGCCCTACGAAAGCAGGATGAGAATGCTATTCGGGTCTCCCAGAGAGGAATTGAAAGAGCTGTGCTTGGAATATCACACCTCACTCAAGTGAGAGAAGGAATCAAGTTCTGACCTCCCGTCGCTATTCCAGAATCAGGGATGCTGTCTCGTTTGCCAAGGCATCGAAAATCAGATGGGCTGGACATGTAATGCGATTTGGAGACAACCGCTGGACTAGAGCCATTACCGACTGGATCCCACGGGATGTCAAAAGATCACGTGGCCGCCCATCTATAAGATGGTCAGACTTCCTTGTAAAGACCCTGAAGGAACGGTTTGAGGCTCTTCATATTCCTGAATCAACCAGATGCATTGGGCTACATTGGCACGTGATAGGGTCCAATGGAAATGTTACTGGCGCCCGCCGAGCAAATCGATGAATAACGGGATTCAAGTGATCAAGTGATCAAGTTTTTGAC
>JAJIBD010006356.1:0-14395 GCA_021461705.1 Cryptotis parvus | reverse complement strand
TGACATCCCCAGCCAGTAATCATACCTTCATTAGTGTTTAGCAACCTTTTTTCCAACTATGCCCGACTTCCCCCAAAAAAAATCTTTTTCTGTCCTACCAGATGGCTCCTTATCTTACAGTGCGGACCCCTATTTATACTATTTTCATCCGTGTCTCCCTAGGGCCCATATGGTGCTCTACTTGGGAAAATACTGTTCTGATCCACTATAGTCTTTACCAATAAATCTTTGCCTTGCCAACTTTGGAGCTGTGAGGATCCATGTGGTTAGTCAGTGAAGGGGACAGTGTTCACTATATGTAAATGGTATATGCATATACACTCAGCAGTGGTGCCTTCCTCGGCCTTAGCACAGAGCTCTGGTGGAGCCCAGTGGAGACTGGGCTGGTGGCTGCTGCAGGGAGAGTAAGTACTTCAGTCGGAGTCATCAAGTCGTTTAGCATCAAAGCCTGTCTCTTTTTTTTTTTTTTTTTTTTTTGCTTTTTTGGGTCACACCCGGCACTGCTCAGGGGTTACTCCTGGCTCTGCACTCAGGAATTACTCCTGGCGGTGCTCGGGGGACCATATGGGATGCCGGGATCGAGACCCAGGCCGGCATGGGCCGGCTGCGTGCAAGGCAAACACCCTACCCGCTGGGCTATTGCTCCGGCCCCTCTGTCTCTTTTTTTAACCACCTTGAGATGGTTACAAAGATGTTCATAATTGGGTCTCCGTCATACAGTGTTCCAGCACCCATCCCTCCACCAGTGCCCCATTCCCATAACACTTCCTCCCACCCACCCACAGCTGGCCTGCCTCTATAATAGGCCCTCCCTCTCTCTCTCTCTCTCTCTCTCTCCCTCCTTCCCTCCCTCCCTTCCACCCTCCCTCCCGCCTCCCTCCCTCTCTCCGTCTGTCTCTGTCTCCATTTCTCTCTCTTCTCTTACACATTGTGGCTTGCCCTACAGATATATACGGTTTAGGATCTAGAGCAATAGCACAGCATGTAGGGCATCTGCCTTGAACATAGCTGACCCGGGTTTGATCCCCAGCATCCCATATGGTCCCCGAACACTGCCAAGAGTAATTGCTGAGTGCAGAGCCAGGAGTAACCCCTGAGCATTGCCAGGTATGACCCAAAAAAGAAAAAAACCACAGATATTTATGGTTTAACATGTAAGTCTCTATGTGTATATTCAGTGGTGAGTTCTAGTCTGACATTATCATTCATTCCCCATTCCAATCAGCCACCCCAGTTTGTTATACCTACAGTGATCATTACAGTGCATACACGTGCATGGTCCTGGGAAGGACCTGGTTCTAAACTTGCTTATTATCTAACTCTGTCACGCGGCCGCAGAGGCAGCCACGCACCTGCACAGCTGTGGGTCTGGTCTGTAGCTTATCCGGCTTTGCTGGTTGTGGTGGCTGCCTGCTCGTAGCCACGCCCCTGGGACATGGAGATGGAAGGGGGTGGGGGAGGGGCCGATCCCCGCTCCAGGTCGCCGGTGCAGCCTCCTCCTCATGTCTGCTGGCCCTAGGAGCTATGTTGCTCTCAGCCAAGGGCCAGGCTTTTACCGTCCTCCCGTGGCTCCATGGCCGCTCCACGTGGGTCGAGCGGTGTAACATCCATGAATGATTTTGTTTCTCTATATCTGCTATATAAAAAGCTACTTCTTATTTTTATTTTAGGGTGGAATTGCTTTTGTTGCCATAAAAGGAGCTTTCAAAGTTTACTTCAAACAGCAGCAATATTTACGTCAGGCACACCGCAAAATTCTCAATTATCCAGAGCAAGAAGAAGCGTAAAACTGAGACTTCTGGTCTGGTGGTTCTGCCGTCCTCTCATCCTTATGATTCTGTTGTGTTGTTTTGATTCCATCATTAATGCACAGTAGTGAAGACTTGTGATAAACTGCTCTCATATTTTTAAGAAATATAATAAAGCACTTAGAGCAGAGGAAATCCTCTCAGTAATCACGGAACCTAAGGATGTGATCGTTTGCATTGTTTTGTATGTTCTTCTATGGCCGTCGTCTGAACCATTACCTTAGCATGGTAAATCTGGGTTTTGTTTATATTTTCTCCAGAAATGTAAAGCTCAAACCGTGCAGATATTTAAATATGCACATGATGTTTTACTCAGATGCCTCTTTTGTACATGTTCATGTTCAGTTTTTTCTTAGACTCAGCAATTCAATGAAGGTACTATGAGGATTTTTCTCACTGGCATAATTTGGTTACACGCTAAATAGGAATACATGTTAATATGAGGAAATGTAAATTAAATTAGTTATAAATAAATAACAAACCAAAAATGTATGTAAGCATTCAAATTATTATCTGAATAATTTTGTTGTGTTTTCTTAACCCATGTGTTGTCCTCCAAAACATATAGGGTGAAAATTCACGGGGCTTCCAGACACTTTTCACTATTAAATTTTATTTATATAATGTTGCCATCTCATAGTTCTTAATGCAATTTTGAGTCATGGAAAATTGTGTGTGTGTGTGTGTGTGTGGGGAGGGGAGAGAGAGAGCCAGAGCCAGAGCCAGAGCCCTATCGGTCCTTCCATCACAGGAGTAAGGTTTTTAAATTTACCTTTCTAGAAATTAGAATTCCCAGTTTTTAGTGGTTTGATTACAGAATGATTTCCAAAATAAATAATAAAGCTATTTTACTGTCCTTCAGGGTTCAGTTATTCAGGTATTTGTTGATCACCTTTTGCTCAGGCACTGTACAAAAGTGCTGTTGGAGACAGTGGTGAATCAGACAGACTTAGTACCTGCTTTTACAGATTATAATCTAGTTTCAAGAGGTAGAAAACCAGCAGTGAGTGATTAAACCAAGGTGAGGCCTTGAGATCTTTGTATTTATTCTAATCAGTGAAGAAATAAGTATGAAATTAATACATCTTGAGTAAATACTGAGGTCACTGTTATTGGCATAAGTCGGTTTTATTTAAAATACTAATGATTTTAGATTTCAATTGCTTGTCATATTGATGAGGCTAGCGCCTTAATTGTTTCACTAGTTTTTTTTTTCTTTTTGGGTCACACCCGGCAATGCTCAGGGGTTACTCCTGGCTCTGCACTCAGGAATTACTCCTGGCGGTGCTCGGGGACCATATGGGATGCCGGGATCGAACTCGGGCGGCCCAGTGCAAGGCAAACGCCCTACCCGCTGGGCTATCGCTCCGGCCCCTGTTTCACTAGTTTTATATTCACTTTTCAAAAGCAATTATTTATTTTAAGCCATTTTCAATAGTGGCCCTTATTCAGTCTGAATGGTTTTGCAGTACTGTCATTAATTAAAGTTTAAAAAAATAATTTCAAAACCCCTGTTTTCTTGCTCACATTACCTAATGCATGACAATAAGAATTGTTTCCCCCTTTTTGATAAGTGACCACTTATGTTTAGGAGTGTAGGTTGAAATATGTTAAATTGCAATAATGTACTTTAATTTTAGTAATGTACCTTTCTATAATCTGAATGTCTTAATTTTGAATTCTAATGAAGTTTATGTGAATGGTTATTGAACATTCAAAGTTGTAATTATTTGGGGCAGAACAGAAGATTTGACTGACAGCCTTATTAAGAACACTACTATAGTTCTGAAGGGAAATATCAATTCTGTGATTATATGTAAAGTGACATATAGCTGTAATATATAAACAGTGGGGTTTTTCTTTCATTTAATTTGAAGGGATGCTTATGTTTTCCTACATAATTTTGTTACATAAAATAACTCTTAGGGCAGCCTTTACTAAAGTTATACAAGCACACACACAGTTCCCCGTTACTACTTCAATGCCCAGGATGGGGAAGAAACTGCTTGGGTTAAACAAACAGGGCATCCATGGGCCAAAGAAACAGCGGTTTCTTAAGGAGCAGGTGGGGGGTTTCCGGGGCTGTGGGAGGGAACTGCAAGTGCCTAGGGACCAGAGTGGCCTCTAGCCCTGGAATGAACTGAACTCTCCTATATCAGCCTGCTGCAGGAAGTATGTGCCAGTTTCTGCAAGCGTGTGACTTGCAGCTACCATGAAGCTCCAAAAGTACGTGGGCTGACAAAAGTGGAATGAACCTGGGCTCAGATCCTAGTTCTGCTTTTAGTTAAAAGCAAAATTGCTTTAATTTGTTGGTCCATTGACTTAAATTTCAGCTACAGTTTTCTTCATCTCTGAATACAAATAATACTTCTCTCGGAAGACTATTTCAAGAAAAACCAGAAAAAAAAAAAACAGACCCTTGAGGTTTCAAATAGCCCCTGCAGAGCAGTCGTTGTCTCTTAATTGCTAAAAAGTCTGTATTAGGGAAAAGGAATATGAGGGAGAAAGGAAGGCATAAGGGAAGACATGAGGAATGCTGTTACTCTGGGGGTGGGTAGAGAATGTTTTTGTTTTGCTTCAAACTCTTATAAAATTTAATGAGTAATAGAATTCTTTACAGAAGTTTAACCTATCTCCAAAGTGGCTGAAATTATTGCTCATTACATGATTATCCAATAACTGTGAAGAATATAAATTAAATTTGGTGACTTAGTCACTGGCCTTGCTAACTGTGCTGTAATTTTTTAAAACGTCTTGTTTTTAATATAGCAAATTACAATTCTGGCTGAATTAGGTTAAATAAAGAATTTTTATGTTATCTAGGTGTATTTTGTGTATTGATCAACTCTTGGGATATACCTTTGTTTCTATACCTTCTCAGTTTCTTTAAAATCTTATTTTTAAGGACAGTACAGAATTAGTAATTGTTAGTTATCTTGTCTTGCGTATGGCTGAGTGATTCAGTCCACAGCATCACATGTGGTCCCCTGAACATCATCAGGAGTGATCCCTTAGCACAGCCAAGTGTGGCCACAATACACTCCCCCATCTATATTTGAATTACAACAAAATAAGTTTTGGGCTGTCTTAGTAGCATGATAGTAAATATTACTGAGCGTCTGCTCTTTGCCGACTGGTTTTTAGAATTCTTTGTGGCCAAAGAGAGTACAGTGATCAAGGAGCTTGCCTTGCTTGTGATCCAACCCCTCTGGTACCATGTACGGTATACTGAGCCCCGCCAGGAGCAATCCCCTGCGTGCAGCCATTTGTGGCCCAAAAAAGCAATTGTTACGTTTTAGTTCACTTAACTTCATAGGAATCAGGTGTGTAGCATAGTGGTTGAACCTTGCCTGAATGAGGTGCAGAGTAAACTCCCAACACTGTCGAAGATAAATAAAAATAATGAGTCGGTTTCAATCCTTTTCCTTCCATCCCTTAATTCCAGTCTTTTGACAGTTGACTGTGTGTCTTAGCAGGTAAGGAAACAGGCCCTCCTGTGTCACATGACTGTCCAGCAGCTTTGGTTATTTGTTCTTCAGACCACACCCAGCAGAACTCTCCGTCTATTTGGGCACCACAGTATTCAAGAAGCCAGGTGGTCAGACTTCCAACCCCCGCTGTGCCTCCCCTCTGGGTTTTGGCCCGCACCTAGAAGGGCTCAGGGCTTAATCCTGGTTCTGTGCTCAGGAAGCATTCCTGGCGGTACTCATGGGACCATGTCACGGTGGTGGGGATCAAACCCAGGTCAGCTGTGCAAGGCAAGCCTGCTGTCCTATCACCAAACCTCCAAACTTCTGCGTGCAAAGCAGTATTCAGCCTGTTGAGCTATCTCCCTGACTCCCTTCTGTTTTCTTATCAGATCTCTAATATCTCACCTATTTTTACTCTGAAAGATGGAAAAAAAATCCATTCATATTTAAAATGTTAATTTTGTGGCTTTATTATATTGTGCGACTCAACCATAATCTACTGTATAATCGTTTTCAGTTTTTATTTTGGATTCACATCTGATGGTTCTGATGTGCAGAACCACATGAAACAGGTTTTACTGGGTGTGGATTCAAACCAGTGTTGTGACAGCCACCTGAAAGGCAGGCACTTTAACCTTCAGACTCTGACCGCATTGCACTTTATGTCGTGTATTTTTGAGAAAAAATGAAATGGTGCAAATGTAAAATTCTAAAGTACTGCCAGTATTGCTTGAAAACCAAATATTGAGCCAGAGCAGTAGTACCACGGTAAGATGCACATAGCCAGCCCTGGTTCAGTCCTTAGCATCTCATAGGATACCCCGAGCACCATCAGGAGGGATCCTTGAGTATAGAACCAGAAATAGTCCCTGAGCACTGCCAGAGGAGACCCAAAGCCCAAGAAAAAGAACATGCAAGATGATGACACACAGTGTGCCTGTGCATGTTAAAACCCAAGAGTCCAAATTTGATGAGCATTTCTTTGTATCTTGGTTTTGGCAATACTCGGGTTACACCTGACTGCACTCTGGAGTCACTTGTAGCAGCCTCGGGATCATAAGGGCTGCTCGGGATCAAACCAAGCGCCCTACCTGCTGTACCATCCAGCCCCAAGACATTTTTTTGTGACTTGTTTTTGGTTCTGGGTCAGTACTACTCCCAGCAGTGCTGGGAATCTCACAGTGTTGGGACTTGACCCCAGGCCTCCCACATGCCAACTGGGCATTCCAGCTCTCTGAGCTCTCGCACTGGAGGGTCTTCATTTAGAGACCCTCTGTTCACAATAGAGTATGTTTCCTGTCTGGGGTAAAAAAAAAAAGCGAGGGTGCTAGAGAATAGCTGGATGAGCTGAACACATGCTCCTCATGCAGGAAGCCCTAGTTCCATCTCAGTCACCACATGGTCCTCTGCGCATGACCAGAAGCGACTCCTAGCAGAGTAACGGGTTACTGGGAGTAACCCCTGAACAGACTGATTCAGAAACCAAGGGGGGTGGGGGGAGGGGGGGAGCCAGGGAGGCAATTCAGGAGGTAAGAGACTGACCTTGTATGAGGCTGACCCTGTTTTGATCCCTTGGCACAGTATATGGTACTCCAAGCACTGCCATGGGGGTCTTAACCATATGCCCAAGCACTGGGGTGTGGCCCAGAAAGCACCCTCCAAAATAAGAATTGTTGTTTATGCATTATAGTTGAAATACTACATAACTTCCAGGAGATAAACTACAGTGCTGTGAAGTATAACTTTAAGAGATCCTGCACCATTGGGGCCAGAGTGATAGCACAGCGGGTAGGGCATTTGCCTTATATGCGGCCAACCCAGGTTCGATTCCCCGGCATCCTATATGGTCCCCTGAACACTGCCAGGAGTAAATCCTGAGTGCAGAGCCAGGAGCAACCCCTGAGCATTGCCAGGTATGACCCCAAAGGCAAAGAGAGAGAGAGAGAGAGAGAGAGAGAGAGAGAGAGAGAGAGAGAGCCTGCACCATCAGTTTTCCTCATTTGATTCAGAGACCCTCAAAGGAGAGGGTGGGCGACACACCAGCAGCCATTAGTCTAATGTGACGCACCATACTTGCAGGAGTGGACCTCAAGTAGTTCTGGTTTGGCAAGACCATCACTATGTCAGAGAAGTTAGAATATGGGGCCGGAGGCGATAGCCCAGCGGGTAGGGCGTTTGCCTTGCACGCTGCCGGCCTGTGCCGGCCTGGGTCGATTCCCGGCATCCCATATGGTCCCTCGAACACGGCCAGGAGTAATTCCTGAGTGCAGAGCCAGGAGTGTTACCCAAAAAAGCATCGCCTTTTTGGCGATGTTTGTGACATCGCCTTTGTGGCGATGTTTTTTTGGCGCCTTTTTGTGACCCTGAGCATCGCCGGGTGTGACCCAAAAAAGCAAAAAAAAAAAAAGAAGAAGAAGAAGTTAGAATATGCTGCTGGAGTGATACAGCAGGGAGGCGTTGCCTTGCACGCTGCCAACCCAGGTCCGATCCCCGGCATTCCATAAGGTCCCCTGAGCACCACCAGGAGTAATTCCTGAGTGCAGAGCCAGGAGTAACCCCTGAGCATTGCCAGATGTGACCTCTCCCCAAATAAAAAAAAAAAAAAAAGCAGAATGTGGCTCAATCAAGTCAATATACTTTGAATTTTGTTTGCTTTTTTTTGTTTTGTGGGAGAGAAAGGACATAACTGGCAATATTGAGGTATCTTTCCCAACAGTACTTAGGGAACCATGGAATGCCAGGACTGGAACCCAGGCCTCTCCCAGTCAAAGCTTTTACTTGGCCCTTTGAGCTCTCTCTGACCCATAGGTCAATATACTTTGGGAGGTGCCCTGCTCTTCTTGCTCTTGTGCTGTGCCCTAGAGCCCAGAGACCAGCATAATGTATATGCCACTGTGTCTTGGTTGTTCTTGCCCAGCCTTCATGACTCTCCTGGGAAATTACTCAGAGGATCTCTTTGTCTTTCCCTGCTGTTTGATGTCTAGGAGAGAATGTTCTAATGAGTTTGCCACAAGTGTGCTGGGCTATCCATAGGACCGTGGTAGTTCTCACGGCAACTCAACAAAGAGGCATTCGGAAATATTTTCTCGTGGGAGCTAGCTGGTCTTCAGGATAGAGGGGAGAAAGTGTTGAAATCTTCAGCGCCAAAGAGGAACAGCTCCAGCTGGTCTTGCTTGGATGACTCATCTGGGAACCAGATGTCTTCTGCTGATTTCTCACTTTTATTGTCCCAGTTTAGCAGATGAGAACATGCAGGTTAAAGTGCTTTAATGTCCTTTCTCCTCTTTCTGCCGTACCTGTTCATTCCTCAACACTTATGCTGATCATGTAGCTCAATTAAAACTCAAGGCCAGGGCCAGCAAAGATAACTCCAACAATCAAGTTCATGCGTGGCATGTGTGAGCACAGCCATCCTCCAAAACTATTAGGGTGGTGGAGTGGGTCCTAGAAAAATAGATTTTTTTGTTTGTATTTTTAAATTATTTTATTATACCACCTTTTAGATATACAAGATGTTCATGTTTGAATTTTTGTTCTACAGTGTTCCAATACCCAACCCTCTGCCCATGTCCATTTCCCATCACCAATGTCCCCACCTCCCTACCCCCTTCCTGCAACCTGCCTCCATGGTGGGTTCTGTATCTTCTTTCTCTCTTTCTCTCTCTCACTCCTCTCTCTCTCCTCACTTCCCTTTCTTACACATTGTGGATTGTAGTATATTCTAGGACATGATTGGTCCCACTAGTTTGATGTACTGCGTGACCACTTGCAGCTGCATGACTTGGGGAGAGCCGGATGGCAGCTCTCCCCGGTGTGTCTGAATCTCTGCATGATATGGCCGGTCGTCCTGGGGCAGTTCATGGGCGGGGCCAATGGGCCTTCGGGAAGAGTCAGAGAGGGGAAGAAAAATAGATGTTTAAGGTGAGAAATGGCTCCAAGGGCTGAGTGTGTGCAGTGAAGGCCCTCACTTCACCTCCAGGAATGCACAGTCCTCTGATAAAGCCTTGAGGAATCCCTGAGCACCATTGTGTAGCCCCAAGTCCCCACCCTCAAAATAATGATAATAATGTTTCAATCTAATATATGGCTATGAGCTGCCTGCAGGCCAGCATACAGGGCCTCACGGACGGCTGGGGAGGCTGGCACTCGGCTCGCGCCGGGCCTAGCTGACCATGGAACCCCGAGGAGGGCAGATGGGTTTTGGGAGTGGGCCCGTCGCCTCTGGGGGGCCCGGAAGCAGCCGGATGAGACTCGCCCATCACACTAGCCACCATTTTTGCTGTCCGGACGCTGGGAAACTGCCTCACGACCAGATCAACAGAGCAAAACCAGTTCAAGCCCAGGTCGCAAGCGGCCACGCTGGTCCACTAAAATAGTGAAACAGTAATGTCTTTTAATGCACTGCATTCCACGAAGAGCAGGAAAGTTTGTTGGGAAGGAGATATAAAGAAGAAAGAAATGACATACAGAACCCGCCAAGTGGTTGAGGTGCGGGAGGGGGGAGGGAGGTGGGGACATTGGTGATGGGAGATGGGTTTGGGTGGAGGGTGCGTGTTGGAACACTGTAGAACCAAAGCTCTACATGAGCATCTTTCAATTAAAAAAAAAAGGTGGAATCTACCACAAACGATCCGGTATGGTCCCTGAGCACCGAGGAGTGATTCTGAGTGCAGAGCCAGGAGGAACCTGGTTGAAGGAACAGTGTGCTAATATTTGTCAAAAGTGATAATACCAGCCTAGAACTGAGCATTTAATATAGGAAAAAAAGATATACATGATAATCTCTAAATGTATGTATTGCAATCCACAATGTGTAAGAGAGAAGAGAGAAAGAGAGAGAGAGAAGAGATAAAGAACTTGCCATAGTGGCAGGCTAGGGTAGTGGGGAGGGAAGTGGGGACATAGGTGGTGGGAAATGGGCACTGGTGGAGGGATGGGTGCTGGAACACTGTATGACGGAAACCCAAACATGAACATCTTTGTAATTGTATATCACATGGCGGTGTAATAAAATATTTTAAAAAAAAAAAAAATAAAAAGTAAAAAAAAATAATATATGGCTATGCTAGTAAAATCACTTGTCACTTGTATCACTTGTTTTCCGTTGTTCATCCATTTGCTCCAGTGGGCACCAGTAACATCTCCATATATCATGTTGCAAGCAAGTGTAGCCCAGGGGCATCTGCTTGCTCCAGGAACAGGAAAAGCCTTAAACCATTCCTTTAGGTCATGGGAATGAGGTCCATAATTGTTACTGGTTCTTTGGCATATCAAATAAAATGCGGGTAGCTTGCCAGGCTCTGCCGTGTAGGTGGGTTTACTCTCAGTAGAAGGCTCTCATCTAGAGCATTTACTGATGAAACTCAAAGGGGAAAGATCAAGTTTTCTCTTGGGTGGAGCTCTGAGGAGATGTGGAGTCTGGATGTTGAAAATGACTGACCTCATGGTGTGGGGGTTGTCTGGCTTCCTGCTAGGCTCACTTGGATGATGGGTTATAACTAGTACCTACCTAGTACTGTATACGATGTATAAATGTGTGAGATCCTGGGAAGGACCTGATCCTAACATCTAGTACTATCTAAGACTGTCGAGCAGTCTGTGGCCGCGTCGGGAGCTGTGGGTCTGGTAAGTCTCTCTTCCAGGGTAGCTGGCGTGGAGGTGGAGAAAAGGGCAGAGGAGCCCAAATCACGGATCCAAGTCCGGCCAGCATGGCCTCTCTCCCGCATTTGCGAGCAAACCCTTAGAGCAATGTTGGACTCGGCCAGGGGCTGGCCGAGCCCCTTACTAACGACCAGAGGTCAGCTCCATGGGTTGCTTCCACGTGGGGCCAAGTGGCGCAGCTGTGGGTCTAATCAAATCAAATCTCTAAATTATTTTTAAGATAAACAGCCTGGGGACCAGGGAGGCAGTACAGTACAAAGATGCCTTGGACTTGGCTGACCCAAGTTCACTCCCTGCACCACATATGGTTTCCCAAGTCCCACTAGACGTGAACCCTGAGCACAGAACCAGGAGTCAGGTCTAGATACTGCTGGAAGTGGCCCAAAAACAAGTAAACAAGAATAGCCCCTTGTTTATTTAAGCACTTGCATGCACCTGATTCTCTTTTGATCTCTGCTTCTAAATATGGTCCTCCAAGCACCACCAGGAATGATGCCTGAGCACAAAGCCAGGAGTATACCCTAAGCACCAACCCCCAAAAAATACTATAACCACTTAAGGACACTCTGCTAGCTGGGTCAGTGAATGAAAGTGTACTTGTTTTGTTTTGGATTTGGGAGCCAAACCCAGCAATGCTTGAGGGCTACTCTTGGCTTTGTGCTGGAGCAGGGGAGGTCACTGTGAGTGGTTCTTGGGGACCATGCGATGCCAAGGATCAAGCCTGAGTTTGCCACGTGTAAGACAAGCACCTCTATACTGTCTTGGCAAAGTGTATGAATTGGGAGTGGGGGGTGGGGGTGAAGAGTTTCAGGCCATCCCCCGGTTGCTTAGCACCTCTACCCAGCTCTGTGCTGGAGGTTGCTTCTACAGTGCTAGCGTGGTGCCAGGCACCCAATCCTGGTCGACTGTGTGCAAGACAAGTGTCTTAACCACTGGACAGTCACTCTGGACACTTAAGAGTTTTACACAAAGCTAGTTATGAGAAATTCCAAGGATCTAGTAACTAGGAAAATCAATCTCTTCTCTGAACATTGTATCCCTTCCCTTGCTCTTTTCTTTCTATTTCATTTTTTTTTTTTTTTGCATTTGGGGCCAACCTGATGATGATCAGGGTTTACTTCTGGATCTACCCTCAGGAATTAATTACTCCTGTAGGACTTGGAATGCTGGGGATCAAACCTGAGTCAGCCACATGCAAGGCAAATGCTTTCCTTACCTGTTATACTATGGTTCCAGTCCCACCTTGCTCTTTTTTTTAACGTATTACAGAGATTAGAGGCCAGAACCTAGGGTACAGCTAAATCTCACTCCTCATTTGGAAGAACATAGGGATTCCTGTGTCTTCTTGGAGGTGTTGGGGGGGGGGTCACACTCATCAGTGCTCCTGGTAAGGCACTCAGGAACCATATGCAGTGCTGGGGTCTGCCGCATGGTAGGACCTTAACCTTCATCCTATCTCTCCCTAGCCTGTGTGTCCTTCTCAACCCAAGAGACAAGCTCAGAGGCCAGCAGAAGGGATCCAGGCTGCATCTCTGGGAACCTAGGTTGACTGGTGCAGTTAAGCAGGGTTAGCCCAGAGGAAGGGACCAGAAACAAGGGCCCCACTGGTGACCCAGCGCAGGGCCAAAGGCCTAAGCAGTCAGGTCTGGCCTGGATGTGGCAACACTTTCCAACATTTGACTCAAGAGTTCAATTCCAGAAGTTGCAAACACTGAAGGATTAAGTCCTCGGGAGCTGCAGCCACCCGGAAGGGCTAGGAGAAACAGGACTGACAGCAGCTGAGCCACCCTTTCCCCACACTCCGCTGCTCTGCGAGGCGGCCAGTTGGGAGCCAGCGGAAGCCCCTGGAGCATGTCTTCTCCCACCTTTCCTAGGCAGCATGGGAAATGTGGAGTGCATTCCCCCAAAGGTAACAGAATGGGTGCTCTGACAGCCAAGAAAGGCACCCCAGGGAGCCCACTTTGCACCCCAAACTGCTGCAGGTAGTTGGGAAGCTTTTGCATCCCTTTGCAGTTTGGGAGGGGAGGGTTGACAATCAGGAGATGCACTGACAGACCAAAGCCACTGACATAATACTCTTTCACTGTTTATTTGGTTTGGGGGGCAGAAGGTGACAGTCAGTGGTGCACAGGCAGAGTCACTGACTGTGTTAGGGGAACAAGTAGTGCTGAGACAAACCTCCCGCCTTCTCCTATTGAAGTGTGCACTCAGCTCATTGAGTTATTATTTTTTTTTTTGCTTTTTTGGGTCACACCCGGTGATGCTCAGGGGTTTCTCCTGGCTCTGTACTCAGAAATTACTCCTGGCAGTGCTCGGGGGACCATATGGGATGTCGGGGATCAAACCTGGGCCTGCATGGGCCCGCCATGTGCAAGACAAATGCCCTACAGGTTGGACTATTGTTCCAGCCCTCCACACCCCCATTGAGCTTTAATAACCCCAACTGTGATGGGTTTATTAACAGAATGATGAAAGTAAAGGTCCTTTGACCCCCACTAAGGTCCATCATTAGTTTTTTTCTTTTTGCCACACCTAGCAGTATCGAACATATCGAACACACATCGGACAGCTTGCCAGGCTCTGCCGTGAGGGTGCTATACTCTCATTACCTTGTGGGGCTCTCTCAGAGGGGTGGGTAGAATATTCATGATAATTTGGAGGTAAATTGTGTGGCCATGCAGCAGCCATGCGCAACGGGAAAGCTGGTTTCTGCTCTGCCGGGTGTATCTGTGTCTGTGGCTCAAGCATTCCTGATCTTGAAATACTCTCCTCTGAAGAGCGGGTCTCTGCAAGGTGGGTCCTTGTAGGCTGGGTTTCTGACAAGCCGGGCTGGAGACTGGCTTACTCTCTTGGGTGGAGATCTTACGAGCTGCGGAGTGTGGATGATGAAGATCGCTGCCAGCAAGATGTGGGGGTTTCTCTGGGCTCTTCCGGGGCTCCATCAGGATGGTGGACTCGGGTCGGAAGTCGCTCTCGTGGTCCATGGAATGCAGGGGGTTCAACGGGGAAAGCTGGTTTCTGCTCTGCGCGGGTGTATCTGTGTCCAGTAACAAAAATGTTTATTTTCCTGACCCCGAAGGAGCCCTTATACGGCAGCAGTAAGAAAGGCGAACAAGCAGTGCCTGATAAAATTTCACGGCCATCCTAGGCTGCCAAAACAAAGAAGGACTAAAATAAATATCTGGGGCCGGAGCGATGGCCCAGTGGTAGGGGCGTTTGCCTTGCACGAGGCCGGTCCATGCTATGCCGGCCTGGGTTCCATCCCGGCACCCAATATGGTCCCCCGAGCAACGCCAGGAGTAATTCCTGAGTGCAGAGCCAGGAGAAACCCCTGAGCATCGCAGGGGTGTCGCCAAAAAAAGCAAAAAAAAATAATAACAATAACTGTCTGTATTTTCAATGCACGTGCGCTGGCATCGGAAGCATATATTGAGGGTCTGATGGTGCAAGCGCAAA
>JAJIBD010006354.1:0-46450 GCA_021461705.1 Cryptotis parvus | reverse complement strand
TGGACTAAGTGGTAAGGTGAAAAGATAGTCTTATTCAGAATATACCTGAAAGATTTAGGGTTGCTCTGAACGAAAGGGCGATCTACTGATAAAAAGTGACCAACATTCCTGGAATCAAAGATCACCCTGCCTCAGTGCAGAAGACAAGAACTACGGTCCATCTGCACCCAGTAAGCTGCAGGATTACATTTCATGCTTTCTCTCATCGGCTTCCTCCCCCCCCCTCCTCCCCCAATATTACAGAAGGCCAGACTAAGCAAACAGTTCTCTTTTCCTTTTCTGATCAAGTCAACTATAAGTTGGGCTTAGCCTCTCTAAGGTGCTGCTTTACCCCAGCTTCATCAGGGCGGTTGGGTTCATTTTAGAATACACCCAATTAACTTCTATTTCGATGGGCTGGTCTGTAGGCTGGGTGTCTATCTCTCTCTTTCTGCCGCAGGTGAAGTCTTTGACCTATCGGAAGGGAGATCTGACCTAATTTTCTGGTGCATTGCATTAACAATGCCCCATAGTGTTTTTTTTTTTCCTTGAACCACCAGAACAGTGGGGCCATTTTCTGACATGAGTTCATATGGGTGGATAGGGCTGGGTTGTAAAATCAAAAATATATTTTGTATTCTGGATTTTCTAGAGTGACATATCTAACATCCCAGTAGGAACACATTAGCTTGATGGGAACTCAATGTAGAAATCAAGTAAGGCTAATTAATAAGAACATGAATATGGAAGATTCAACTAGCAACAGCAGCTTAGTCAACCTGCACACAGGAAATCAGAGTCCCATGATGAGATATGACAATTTCACATATTTTTACTGAAGTATTTTTGATAATTGAACAGCTTCTTTTGTGTATATAAAATCAATTATTCTTGACCGCATAGGGGCAGGCTTGAGGCGTGATTGGGAAAAAAGGGACAGTGGTTGAAAGAGAGATCATATAAATGGTGGTGTGGCGTTAGGAATGCTAAACTGCCATAGTAAATGTATCAGTAACAGTTATTTTATGTGTGGTGTTTAAATAAAAAGGAGAAAAAGTTCTATTTTAAATACTTATGTTTTTAGGTATCTATTTCCCACCTTAATCAGTAGCATTAAAGTAGTAAATTGGACACATCTGGAATTAACAGAAAGCTAGTGACAAAATTATCAAATTTTGAATATTAAATAATGGAATTACTTGCATGTTTTTTAAAGAGACACAATATAGGATTTTGTTATTTATGGATTTGTTTAAATACTCCTTACTTAGAATAAGGAAAAGATAAAAAAACATAGAGCATGAGCAGTGAATACGCATAGGAGTACAGGTAGAAGAAAAATATATTTTCCTCAAGTAAAATAAAATGAATTGCAGGTCACAAATATCTGTATTAAATTTAGAATGATTATAAACTTTTAAAATGTATGTAGTTCTAAAGATGAAGAGTATTGAGACAAAGATAGGTGATATTTGTCTATAATGTTGGGAACTAAAATCCTGTTGTAGTTTCAGAGCAAATACCGGAAGAAATAAAAGTTGTGTTTTGAAACAATATTCCAAGTACAGTTATTTATGTGTTTACTTTTGGGATTTTGGTCATATCTACTGATGCTCAGGCCTTACTACTCCTGGCTCTTCACTCTCGGATCACTACTGGTAGTAGCTTGGGGAACCATATGGAATGACAGGGATTAAATCTGTGATGGCTAGTGCAAAACAAGTCACTAATTTTATTTAGTCAATTTAATTTTTGCTTTGGGGGCCACATCAGGCTCATAGCTTACTCCAGCTCTACTCTTAAGGCTCACTCCTTGTGGGCTTCGGAGACCATATAGGTTGCCAGGAAACTAAGATGAATTAGGCACATACAAAGCAAGTGCCTTACCCACTGTACTATATTTGTGGCCCCTAATCAATTATTTTATTTTAAGAAACTATTTCTCTTACAAAGGATATAAGCCTCTTGGTAAATTGTCAGGCCATTACTTTCTTGGATTTTTGAGGAGCAAAAAATAAGTTGAGGTGGGAAGCAAAAGGAAAATAAAACAAAACCACAGTCTAATTATACTAAACATCAAAATATATGAAGCAATTTTTGTATTCATTCAGCACAGATGATATTTCATAATTTAGATCCTATTGACTTGCAATGTGTCCTAAATTCTTAGAGATTTGTTTTTTAAGAGAAGAAATACATAGGGCATCCTAACATATTTTATTTCAGTATTGCTAAGCTTCTCAGAGCTATAGACTAAAAGACAATAGATTAACAAAGGCAATCAACTAGAGCCCATATATTCTTTGACACAGAACTTGTCTAAGTAATGACAAAATAATGACCCATTGACTACATCATATATCACATAGTTCTTTCTATGTGTCCTTTAACATTCTAGGAAGGATGTATTATCCATGAGGAAATTTATCTGCTAAAATATATTGGTTATATTAAAGCTATGGAGCCCTTAAAAATTGTTTCACATATGACTTATAAATAAGTTACCTCATTTTATGGTCAAAATAATCTTAAGTAAATGAGGACCAAGTAGTTTTTAATAATTTTAATACTATTATCATTATTTTATGAATAATTACATTATTAAAAATCTTACTGAATAACATATATTAGGTCTAGGTTAGGACTTTACTACCATGTTGGCAGTTTTTTGAGGAAACATAATCATCCTCCACAATTGGTGAGAGAAAGGTATGGAGGCTTAGACAATGTAAATAGCTCAAAACTTCAGAGGAATCAGTAAAATCCAGACCTCACTTTTGAACCCCTTATTGTCGGATGGAAGAAAAAACTAATTTTCTCTATTTTATTTTTTGCTGCATCAATAATAGAAATGATGTAGACAGCAGAAAATGAATTACCACTTGTTCATTCCTTGTTCATACCTTATATAGATCTATAAATGCTATTACCTATTTCTTATGTTAATACAAATTTGAGAAATTATGTTCTCTGTGTAACCTCCGAGGGTACTTATTCTAAAACTTTTTCTTGTTCTTTATCTGAAATTTACATTATATCATACATTTGCTTCATTTTGTTTTAATTAAATGGGAAATCTTTAACTGCTATATATCTTAAACTTTTGATTTTTTTTAAACATTAAAATTATTTTTAGGGCCAAAGCGATAGTTCCGTGGGTAGGGCATTTGCCTTGCGTGGCGGCCTGTGCCGGCCGGGTTTGATCCCCAGCATCCCATATGGTCTCCTGAGCACCGCCAGGAGTAATTCCTTAGTGCAGAGCCAGGAGAAACCCCTGAGCATTGCCAGATGTGACCCAAAACAGAAAAATAAATAAATAAAATTATTTTTAGGGAACATTTATTGAAGCGCTATAATTTTCAAAGTTGTACCTAATACAGTCTTTTTAGGGAAGTACTATTACAATAGCGATCCCACCACCCAAGTTTTTTTTTCTTCCACCAATATCCCCAGTACCCTCCCAACTTTTAGACTGTCTCCTCAGAAGCCATATAAAAATTTTATTTCATGTTTCTTTATCTGATAACACTTAAAGGAATGGAAAATTGAATTATAAATAAGTCACTTTGTGATGAGTAATTGCTATATATTTCCATTTTATTTATTTTCAATTAAACTTTATTTAAGCACTGTGATATACAGAGTAAAACGTTTCTCACAAGACAGTTGTAAATATTTTCATGGTTCAACCCCAATCTCACCCCCCAGTGTGCTCCTACCACCACCAAAAACCTTCAGTGCCTACCCCGAACCCCCATGCCTGCTCCCTTAACCTTCATTAATAATACTTTTAGGGCATATATATGGCAATGGTTTGATACAGTCATAACCTTTTTCGGTTGTTACATTTGAATGTAGGGCCCATCTGTGTTCCTCCATTCATTTACTAAATTTATAGAATGTAGTGGGTTTCTGCTACTCAACCTCAAACACGCTAATTCTGCAACTATGAATAACACTTTTTTTTCAAAAAATTTGCAACCACTATTTTAACCTATCCCAAGCATAATCTACTTTATGTTGCATGTGTGTCTGATTTGCTAAATATGTGGAGAGCTGCATTCTTTGAGGAAAGTCCATGAAGATGATTACATCTCACATTGGACTCATAGGGTCATTTGAACCCGCTGTATAAGAAATTACTGATACTTTCTTAGAGGATGGACATTGTGACTACACATTTGTGAGTGAGTGCCCCAGCAAGCGTGGTGTGGTACATTGCACAGCAGTACGTTAGAGTATGAGATCTCTTCAGTTGCTAAGCTCCCTTGTGGCAGGACAAACCGGAAGCATCTCTGCCTCTTTTTGAGCTTTTTGGGATCAGTTTGTGGGCGTAATCACTATGCTTTCTGGAAAGGGTGTATGGGAAGGTCCATCTCCAACTCCAAGAAAGTCTGGAGAATTGTAGTTACAGTCTCCCACATACCTTGTGGGTGGAGCTCTAAGGAGCACCGAAGTCACGACTTGAATATGGCTGAGATTGAGAATCATTGAGGTTTTACTGGCTCCTGGGGCTTTAAACGGGTCAGGACCATAATCCATTCACCTCCCAGGGGTGCCGCATGGTACTCTGGGCAACAACTAGAAGCATCTCTACTGACTCCTAGAAGGAAAATCATGTGCACTATTGGTCAACACAATGCCACATGAGGTGATGTTTCTCCTGTTGTTCAAAGGAGCTCTTTCAATGCTTCTTGCATAATTGGTTTAGGCGCTTCAAATTCCCTAAGCTGTTGCCTGTCCATGAAGCCATATATAATTTTTTTCAGATATAAATGTAATCTAACTGAATGGAGTATTCTTGGTAAGGAAATAAATTCCTCGAGTTTTTGGTGCTTGATTATTCCTTCCCTATTCTTCTGGCTTGTAGAGTCTCATTTGATAGACTGCTGTGCATCTTATTGGAATTCCTTTTTATGTAAGTTTCTTTATGTATTGATATTTTCAATATTGTCTATCTTTAGATTTGTCGTTTTAAGTCTAATGTGAATCTTGGAGATTTCCTGATTTGGTCATTTTCACTGGGTTCTCCAGGTCTATAGAATTTCCCTGCCTTTAATTCTCTACTCAGGGAAGTTCTTATCAATGGTTTCTCTAACTAAATTATTTCCCAAACTTTTTCTCATGATACTTCCCTTTCTGCTATTCAGGGACTCAAATTGTCCATATACTAGTCCTCTTGAACTCATCCCACAGTTCTCTGGTATATGATTATCTGGTATTTTCCATCTTCTACTGTTTTCTAGCAGCTTTCTTCTCATCTTGAAGATTCTTTATCTTTTGCTAGCTGCTCTAATTCTACTCTTCAGAGTTTCTATTGATGTTTTTATATCACTGACAATGTTCTTCATTTCTATCATTTCTGACTGCAGTAGTTTTGCATTTTGACTCTCATCATTTTTTGGACTTTGTTGACTATATGTGCTATCATTTCTTTGAACTTATTGAACATCCTCATATAGTGTCAATAAGGACACTGAAAGATTTACTGGTGTTGTTCATGTCTTTGGTGATAGCGTTTCACTCACTGGACTTGATCTACTTCTGCGTGTTTTACTTTCTGATTTTCTAGTGTTCCTGCTCCACTGGGGGTGAGATTCACAGTTACTCCCTTATGCCCCTCCCCAAATGCTGGAAGGATTAAGCTGGAGAATGCTCTCTGTCTTTCTCTGCATGCTTTCATAGAATCTATGACAGGAAAAGTAACCTTGAACAGCTTGTAATAGTTGAGATCTGTCCTGCGACTGTGTAATAGGGCATGTGCATCAGGAGCTGTGGGCAGATGCCTAGCATGGCACAGTGCCTAGCTGCCACCTACCTGGGTTTCTGTCTTCTGTTCCACATTCGGCTCATGATGTCAGTGAAGGGCAAATTTAACTGGGATGGCAGAGCAGCAATCTGAAGCGCTTTACCATTGCTCTTTTAGCTTACTTATACTGTGAATCAAAAGTTTTATGGTAACCCCCAACTGCACGTCAAAAAAAGAAAGGCAAATAGTTTCTAGCCACTGAATAGGCAAAGGTAGGAAAGAATGGAGGTTCAGTGGAGGGCCCACAAATTGTAAGGAAAAAAAAATTCTGTGATAACTAAGACTCTAAGAGCTAATTCTCACAGTTGGATCAAACTAG
Source organism: Cryptotis parvus (assembly GCA_021461705.1). NCBI lineage: Eukaryota > Metazoa > Chordata > Mammalia > Eulipotyphla > Soricidae > Cryptotis > Cryptotis parvus. The sequence continues at coordinate 40,343 of JAJIBD010006354.1, read as the reverse complement.
CAGAGAGTCCTGGATTCATTTTTCAAGATTCTGGGCTACATAGAGCTCCAATAAAGCTAAACAGATAGCGGTGTCAGATTTTATATTGAGCACTAATTTAGCTGTCTTATATAAAGATTTATATATACAACTTTTATTCAAATAGCATAATAATAGAAATATTTTCCTGACCCACCCTTAACATGAATCACTAAAGTTCTAAATGTGTATTTGAATATGTTCTATATTTATTTTTAGATATTTTTTCTTTTCTAATTTAAATTATAATAATTAGCCTGCAAACAAAGATTTAGTAAATAGCAATCTGAATGTTTTTATTTGTCTAGTTACCAAGTTAATTATATATTCACACTATTCCCTGGAATCTCACTTTTATTTTCAAATTTATTAATCAGTTTGGGATAGAATAAATTATTCAGGACTAGCAATAAAGTGATATTATTACAAAGAAAAATCATAGAAATCTAAAAATTATCAGAATTAAAAGATGCAAAAATTTTGAATTTATTAAAATATTTTGTTTTTTGGGGGCATACCTTGCTCAGGGGCGACTCCTGGCTCTGCACTCAGGAGTTTCTCTTGGGAAGGCTCAGGGAACTCTATACAATGCTCCATTGAGTTCGGGCCAGTCACATAGAAGGCAAAACCACACCTGCTGGCCCCAAATATGTAAAAAAAAATCTTATGTTCTCCATCAGTTTTGAGTTCCTATTTCCTATTATTGACACAGAATTAAAATTATAAATGAGGAAGGTTTTTTAAACCTTTCAAATTTATGGAGCAGTACTGATTGTTTTTTTGTCATTCTCTATTGAACTAATTATTTTTCTATGAGAAAAATTCTTAACTACTAAGTATGAAATTTAACTTTTAAAAATATCCATATTGTTGAAACTTTTATATTTATTGACTGAGAGTTGAAACAGAAGAAAAGCTGATGTAAACATGTTATCCAATTGACATAGGTGCCGAAAAAAATGAGAAAACTTGCCCCTTGGGTGGGGATTAAAAAAATAAGGGTAAGAAAACTCTCTCTTAAGGAAAAATATTCCCTTGCACTGAAATTGTAAAGTTTAACCAGTATAGAATTCTTTTGCAGGGAAGGCCCTGCATTTAGGATTTGCTCATGTCTCTGCACTTAGGAAATACTTTTGGTGGAGGCTGGGGTGAGGGGACCACATGAGGTGCAGGCAACTCAATCCTGGTTGGCCCTGTGCAAAGCAAGCACCCTACCCACAACACACTGTTTCACCCAACTAGTTTTCCAATACTCAGTAGCTGTTTTCTGAGTATTGGAAAACTAGTAAATCTGTTTTTTTTTCACTTTTAATGATCACATAAATTATGTCCTATCTTCATCTTTGATTAGGTCCTATATTTGTAAAGATTTTTCTGCAAGCCTACAGACATAGTCCATAAAACTGAGGGTCTATGCCTTTGTATTTGATATGTTACAAAAATGCTGGACACAAAAGTGACTATAATACAGCCTGAGATAAATTAGAGACAGAAGAAGGGACTTCATGATGATAGGTAATTGGCTTCATTATATGCCCATTATAATGGAGTTACTTTTTAAAACTTGGACCCACTTTCTATATATTTTACAACTGCCATGATAACTCCATAACCCGCTAAATTCAGTTTGAACCTGGATGGTTCTTCAAGTTGAAAAATTGATACTTCAGGTCTCCTCCCATCAGATACCTCACTCATACTTTATCCTAATTAATTAGCACAGGTCTATACTTACATAATTATTTTTTCCATTAACAATGTTATTTTATATAGAATGTTTCAGTACTCCGACTCATTATGTTCTTGCTTTTAGTGAACTGCTTGTTTTAGAAACAAAACTGCAGTGTCTGATTATATGTGCCCTCTGATTCTTGAGTGTTTACTTTGCTTTAATAAACTGATTTCTGCACTTCATTTTTTTTCTCACTCTTGAATTGTTTTCACAGGAAGTCAAGTACCTGGACTCCTGGGGCAGTACTAACAGCTTTAGTAGTGACTGGGCTTTTCCTAAAACAAAACAAAAAAAACCCCACAAAAATAAAACAATTTAGTCAGTAACGTACATGATTGATGTTTTTATTCAACAGAAAACAGACTATGTATAGGTGAGCACAATGAGTAATTAGCAACAGGAACACTTCCTGTGGGACATTCTGTTAAAAGCAAGTTTCCAGAGTTGAGAAACAACCATGTGCAGACAGGACATAAATAAATAGAGTTGAATATATGACCTTACTAAGAAGATCAAGAAACACAGAAATAAGTATAAAGCCCAGATTTGGCTAGATGTTTAAGGATTTATTGAGTTGTATTGCATTTCTAGTATTTACTGGACGATTTAATTTTTCTAAGTTTTAGTTGCTGACATGGCATTCTGGCTGAGGTGTTAATTTGGGGCCTGGACATACGTTTCTTTATTATTTTTCATTTTTAGTTTTACACATAGGAAAAAAATTTTAATGCCAAAAAGTGAAATGAAATGATTTATATGATTTATTTATAAATCAACTCATTTATGACTGAAGCAGAAACTATTGTCACAAATGCTTCAATGTTGTTATGAATAAATTAAAAATTTGAATTTTGAAAATTTTGAATCCAATGTTTGCATATAGTGCCAAATTTAGCTTTACAAATATTAAATCATTTGTTAAATATCATGTTATGTGTCTACTCTAGATATAAATATGGATTCCTATCTTTAAGCACAAAAACTATAAAAGCCAAAATTCATCTTTAATACTAAGTTATTTATGAACTAGGAATGACATTTATTGATGAAAACAAAAACAGGAGAGAATTAAGATACTTCCAGTAAAGTGAGCAATACAAATATTGGAGCGTTCAGAGAAGTAGTGCAAAGGTTAAGATTCTGTCTTGCAGGAGGTGATGTGTGTTAATACCATGCACTGGTAGGAGTGATCCTTAAAATAGATTCAGGAATAAGACCTGGCCATAACTAGGTATGGTACAAAAATAAAATTAACATTTTGATAATTAAATACCTGAACTAATGTAAAAATATTTTTATCAAAACCTATATATATATACACATATATATATGTAAAATAAAAGATGTATGTGTCTTTTTAATATCACTTGTAAATTGTTAAAAAAAATTAATTTTCCCGATTTATATTTTTGGGCTACACCAGAGGATGCTCAGAAATTCCTGACTCTGTGCTCAGAAATTATAATAGTGGCTGCAGTGCCCATACGGGATGCCAGGGCTGGGTTGGCTACACGCGAGCAGAATGCCTACCATCTACATTATCTCTCTATCTCCTGAAATGATATTTCCTTGTTCTTTTTATTTTGGGTCACACCCAGTCATGTTCAGGAGCCACTCCTTGATCTGTACAAGAACTTCTCTTGGTGGTGCTTAGGGAGCAATAATGTGGTGCTGATTACTGAGCCAGGGCTGATTATAGGCAGGGCAAACACTTTCTATCTTCACTCCTCTATCATTTCTATATTTTTAACGTCATGATTTAGACCATTGTTTGATTAAAATAAAATAGTTTGTGTTTAATACACAGTAGTTTTCCTTGGGGTTGGGAATGTGACTCAAATTGTAGAACATATAAATAGCATATATGGAAGTCCCTGATTTCAATTACTGGTATTCCAAGACCCACTTCACTCTCAAAGCACCACATGGTATCTGTGTCCCTGGTGTTGCAGGAGCACTAACAGGAGTGACCCCAATAAAAGTACAGTTGGTTAGAAAATGGTACATTATATAGGAGCATCCTCCACAATGTGGCCCAGTAGTCCCCGGTCTCATGAGCGGGGAGAGACCATGCTGGCTGTTCTCAGAGTTGAGTTTTGGGCCTTGGCCTTTCCTCCACCTCCATGCCAGTTGCACCGGAAGTGAGAGAGACCCACCCACGCCAGTCTCAGCTAATTTTCTTTTTTTTTTTTGGGAGATTAATTTCATTATCTGTTGTAGTCCATAAAATGCACATGAAAACGAACAACTGGGAGATTAATTTCATTGTAGATGACCTCTGAAGCCTTATCACCTGGACAGTATTTTACCTCCTACTAATTCTGGGGTTTTCTGTCATTTCTTTTTTTTTTTAATTTTTTTTATTTTTACAATTACAAGGGATATACAATTAAAAAGTTCATATTTGGGTTTTGGTCATACAGTGTAGCAGCACCCATCCCGCCACCAGTGCCCATCTCCCACCACCAACGTCCCCGGTTCCCTCCCCCCTACCCCCAGCCCTCCTCCATGGCAGGTTCTTTATTTCTTTCCATTTCTTATCTTTCTCTTTTCCTTCCTCTCCAGACTATGGATTACAGAACATACATTAAAGGGTTGTCATGTGTATCCTTTTGCCTCTATTTAATGCTTAGTTCTAGGTTGGCATTAGTACCCTCACAATTGTTAGCACACTGTTCCATTTTCTGTCTTACCTAGCCTCTGAAACCTACACGTTTGTGATAATTTCCACCTTTGACAGGACCTCCTGATCTATGTTTCACTTGACCTTGGATATTGGTATCATAATATGTACCTATATATTTATGTTATGCAAATAAATGCAGTCATTCTGTAACTGTCTCTCTCCTTCTGGCTAATTTCGCTCAACATAATCTTCTCCATGTCCATCCATTTGTAGGCAAATTTTATAACTTCATTTTTCCTAACAGCTGCAAAGTATTCCATTGTGTAGATGTACCAAAGCTTTTTTATCCAGTCATCTATTTTTGGGCACTCGGGTTGCTTCCAGATTCTGGCTATTGTGAATAATGCTGCTATGAACATAAAAGTAGGGATGGTGTTTCCGCTGCGTATTTTTGGTTTCCCAGAGTAGATTCCCAGGAGTGGTATGGCTGGGTCAAATGGGAGTTCAATTTCTAGTCTTTGGAGGAATGTCCATATTGTTTTCCAGAAAGGCTGTACCAGCCGGCATTCCCACCAACAATGGATGAGTGTCCCCTTTTCCCCACACCCACGCCAGCACTTGTTGTTCTTGTTCTTTTGAATATGTGCCAGTCTCTGTGGTGTAAAGTGGTATCTCATTGTTGTTTTGATTTGCATCTCTCTGATGATTAGTGATGATGAGCATTTTTTCATATGTTTTTTGGCCATTCGAATTTCTTCCTTGCTGAAGTTTCTGTTCATTTCTTCTCCCCATTTTTTTGATGGGGTTGTTTGTTTTCTTCTTGTAAAGTTCTACCAGTGCCTGATATATCCTGGATATTAACCCCTTATCGGATGGGTATTGGGTGAATATTCTTTCCCATTCTGTGGACTGCTTTTGTATCTTAGTCACTGTTTCTTTTGAGGTGCAGAAGCTTTTTAGTTTCATGTAGTCCCATATATTTATCTTTTCTTCTAGTTGCTTTGTTAGAGATGTTTCATCTTTGAAGATGCCTTTAGCTTCAATGTCATGGAGGGTTTTTCCTATATTTTCTTCAATGTACTTTATGGATTCAAGTCTGATATTGAGATCTTTAATCCACTTTGATCTGATTTTTGTGCATGGTGTTAGACACAGGTCCAAATTCATTTTTTTACATGTTGCTGTCCAGTTTTCCCAACACCACTTATTGAAGAGGCTTTCCTTACTCCATTTTAGACTCGTTGCACCTTTATCAAAGATTAATTGATCATGTGTTTGAGGTTGGGTGTCAGGATACTCAATTCTATTCCATAGGTCCACGGGTCTGTTTTTTATTCCAATACCATGCTGTTTTAATTACTACTGCCTTGTAGTACAGTTTGAAGTTGGGTAAGGTGATGCCTCCCCATCTTCTTTTTCCCGAGGATTGCTTTAGCTATCCTTGGGGGTTTATCGTTCCATACAAATTTCAGTATTGTTTGGTCAATTTCTTTGAAGAATGTCATGGGTATCCTCATAGGGACTGCATTGAATCTGTATAGAGCTCTAGGGAGTAATACCATTTTGACAATGTTGATTCTCCCCATCCATGAGCAGGGAATGTGTTTCCATTTCCTTGTGTCCTCTTTTATCTCTTGGAGCAGTGTCTTGTAGTTTTCATTGTACAGGTCCTTTACACACTTGGGTAAGTTGATTCCTAGGTATTTGATTTTCTGTGGCACAATTGTGAATGGAATTGTTTCCTTAATATCCCTTTTCTTCTCTTTCGTTATTTGTATATAGGAAAGCCACCAACTTTTGCGTGTTGATTTTGTATCCTGCCACTCTACTATATGCATCTATTGTTTCTAGGAGTTTTTTGGTAGAGAGTTTATGGTTCTCTAGGTATAATATCATGTCATCTGCAAATAATGATAGCTTGACTTCTTCCTTGCCTATCTGGATGCTCTTGATGTCCTTTTCTTCTCTGATTGCTATCGCAAGTACTTCCAGTATTATATTGAATAAAAGAGGTGAGAGTGGGCAACCTTGTCTTGTCCCTGATCTCAGGGGGAAGGCTTTCAACTTTTCCCCATTGAGAATGATGCTCGCTGTGGGCTTTTGGTAGATGGCTGTAACTATCTTGAGGAAAGTCCCTTCAATTCCCATTTTCTGGAGGGTTTTAATCATGAAAGGGTGCTGGATCTTGTCAAATGCTTTCTCTGCGTCTATTGATAGGATCATATGGTTTTTATTTTTTCTCTTATTGATATGATGTATTATGTTGATTGACTTGCGAATGTTGAACCATCCTTGCATTCCCGGGATGAATCCTACTTGGTCATGATGTATAATCTTCTTGATGAGTCTTTGGATTCTGTTTGCTAGTATTTTGTTGAAGATCTTAGCATCCGTGTTCATCAGGGATATTGGTCTGTAGTTTTCTTTCTTTGTGTTGTCTCTCCCTGCTTTGGGTATCAGGGTGATATGTGCCTCGTAGAAGCTGTTTGGGAGTGTTTCTGTTTCTTCTATTTCCTGGAAGAGCTTGAACAGGACTGGCAGTAGGTCCTCCTTAAAGGTTTGGTAGAGTTCACTAGGGAATCCGTCTGGACCTGGGCTTTTGTGTTTGGGAAGTCTTTTAATTACTGTTTCTATTTCCTCAATGGTGATAGGCTTATTCAGGTATTGGAGGTCTTCTTGTTTCAGCCGTGGGAGGTTATAGGACTTCAGGAATTGATCCATTTCTTCTAGATTCTCATGTTTCACGGCATACAGGCTCTCAAAGTAATCTCTGATGATCTTTTGGATTTCTGTGGTTTCTGTTGTGATGTCACCCTTTTTATTTCTGATTCTGTTTATTTGGGTTCTCTCTTTCCCTGTCCTTACAAGTCTTGCCAATGGTTTGTCAATCTTGTTTATTTTTTCAAAAAACCAGCTCTTGGTTTCATTAATCTTTTGGATTGTTTTTTTGGTTTCCAACTCATTGATTTCCTCTCTAAGTTTTATTATTTCCTTTTTTTTCTGCCTGGGTTGGGCTCCTTTTTGTTGGTCTTTCTCTAATGTCTTCAGCTGTGTAGTCAGGTTATTTATGTGGGCCCTTTCTTGTTTCCTGATGAATGCTTGCAGAGCTATAAATTTCCCTCTTAACACGGCTTTTGCCGTGTCCCACAAGTTCTTATAGTTGGTGTCTTCATTTTCATTTGTTTCCAGAAATCTTTGGATTTCCTGTTTGATTTCTTCTATGACCCATTTGTTGTTCAGGAGTGAGCTGTTCAGTTTCCAGGTGTTTGGTTTGACTCCCTGTTTCTGTGTACGGTTAACTTCCATTTTCAGTGCATCATGGTCTGAAAAGATAGCTGACACAATTTCTATCTTTTTTTATTTTATTGAGGTATGCTTTGTGGCTTAGCATGTGGTCTATCTTGGAGAATGTTCCATGTGCATTAGAGAAAATGTTTATTCAGCTTTTTTGGCATGAAAAGCCCTGTATATATCTACTAGCTCTCTTTCTTCCATTTCTTCCTTCAGAGCCAATATTTCCTTGGTGAGTTTCAGTCTTGTTGATCTATCCATCGTTGATAGAGCAGTGTTGAAGTCTCCAACTATTATTGTGCTACTGTTAATGTCTTCTTTGAGGTCTCTTAGCAGTTGTTTTATGTATTTTGCTGGCCCCTCGTTGGGTGCATATATGTTTAGTAGTGTAATTTCTTCCTGGTGTACATACCCCTTAAGTAATACGAATTGGCCTTCGTTGTCCCTTCTAACCTTTTTCAGCCTGAAGTCTATATTATCTGATACTAATATGGCCACACCAGCCTTTTTGGAGGAATTGTTTGCATGGAGAATGGTCTTCCAACCTTTGACTTTGAGTCTGTGTTTGTTCTGATTATTCAGATGTGTTTCTTGTAGACAGCAGAATGTTGGGTTCAATTTTTTAATACACTTTGTTACTCTGTGTCTCTTAATTGGTGCATTTAGACCATTGACATTGAGAGAGATTATTGTCATCGGATTTTGTGCCATCTTTCTGTTTGAGCTTGTTGTGCTTATGGGTTTGGTCGTATTACAGTAGACCCTTCAGTCCTTCTTTTAAGGTTGGTTTTGAGTCCATGAAGTTCCTGAGTTGTTGCTTATCCATGAAGTTGTGTATCTTTCCTTCATATCTGAATGTGAGTCTGGTCGGGTAAAGAATTCTTGGTGAGGCCTGCGCTTCATTCAGCCTTTTCACAATATCCCACCATTGTTTTCTTGCTCGGAGTGTTTCATCAGAGAAGTCTGCTGTAAATCTTAGAGATGTTCCTTTGTATGTGATTTCCTTCTTTGATCTTGCTGTTTTCAGTATTCTATCTCTATCTATAGTTTTTGTCATTTTAATTAAGATGTGTCTTGGAGTATTCTTGTTGGGGTTTCTTTTAGCAGGTATCCTACGGGCCTCCTGGATCTTGAGGCAAGTGTTTTTTAGTTCCGGGAACTTCTCAGCAATGATGGCTTTGACAGTTTCTTCTTTATCAGGGTTTTCTTCTTGCCCTTCTGGGACCCCAATGATCCGTATGTTGTTTCTTCTGGCTTCATCCCGATTATCTCTTGTTGTCTGTTCGGTAATTGTGAGTCTTTTTTTCTATCTTCTGGTGTTGTGTAGAGAATCTTTGGAACGTGTCTTCGAGATCACTAATTCTTTCTTCAGTAGCTATTATTCTGCTATGCTGGCTTTCCACTGTGTTTTTCATTTCATTTACCACATTTTTAATATATGTCATTTCCATTTGCATTTTCCTCACTTCTTCTATCATGTCCTCTTTTATTTTATTGAGTTTGCATTCCATTGCTTCTTTGAATTCCTTATGACTCCTTAACATTTTTTTCCGAAATTCCTTATCAGAGAGGTTATATAACTCATTGGTATTGCTTGGCTCATCTGGACTAGTGACTTCACTCACAGAGCTGGATGGAACTTTGCGTTGCCTTACCATTTTGACTATTGTAGGTTGCAAATGTGGGGTCTTGGATGACAGGATAGTACAGTTAGTAGGTGTCTGGTCTGTTTGCGGAGTTTGGGTGGGTAAGAAGGATGTAGGGACCAAGGTTCAGTGGTACCTCATGCAAGATAGGTAGCCTTGGTTCCCGTTGATGGAGTTTCCGCTCTTCCCTGGGGCAGTTTGGGTCCGCGGGGGCGCAGGGATCACGCACACACCTGGCGGGGGAGATTTTCAGCCGGTCCCAGGAGCCCGGGGCCCAAGGTTCGCAGTGAAACCAAGGCAGTTAGCCTTGGTTCCCGTTGATGGAGTTTCCGCTCTTCCCTGGGGCAGTTTGGGTCCGTGGAGGCGCAGGGATCACGCACACACCTGGCGGGGGGGGGGTATTTTCACTCAGCTAATTTTCAACCCAGGAAGAGATCCATACCTATCCACTTCAGACCCACAGCTGCACTGCTCGGCTGGCCCCATGTGGAAGCAACCCATGGAGATGACCTCCTGGTAAGGGGCTCAACCATCCCCTGGCCGAGTCAAACATTGCTCCAAGGGTTTGCTCTCATGAGCAGGGGAGAGACCATGCTGGCCGGACTCAGAGTGGAGCTTTGGGCCCTGCCCTTTCCTCCGCCTCCATTCCATTGCCCCGGAAGAGAGAGACCCACCCACGCCAGACCCACATGTCCCTTGGTGAGCAGCCGCAAAGTGGCTGCACAATATTTTTATAGGATACTGAATTTTGCATAAGGTTCTTCCCAATTTATTTCACATTTATACATAGTAAACAGTTATAGACATGCTTTAACTGATACCAGTAAGCCTGGCAAGAGCCAGAGCAAACCACACATCATGCAGTTAGTCATTCTCAACATCCAGACTCCATAGTTCCTCAGAGCTCCATCCAAGAGAAAACCTGATCTTCCCCCTTTAAGTTTCATCAGTAAATGCTCGGGTTGAGAGCCGTCTACTGAGACTATACCACCTACACGGTAAACCCTGGCAAGCTACCATGTTTTATTTACTTTTTATGCCAAAGACTATTAACTATTATGGACCTCAGTTCCATAACCTGAAGAATGGTTTCGGGTTCCTCCTGTCCCTGTAGTAAGTGGATGCCCTTGGTTGCACTTGCTTGTGACAGGACTAATGGAGATGTTACTAGTGCCCACTCGAGCAAATCGATGAACAATAGGAAGAGTGTCCCTGGTACCATAGGTGCATAGCAGCATCACATCTCACATCATGGCACAGAAGCACAGTCTAGGTTTGCTAAGAATGATGGAGATCCTGAGCATTGCTTGAGAGATGCACCTTCCCAAAAACCAATGTTTCCCTGAGTAAAAAAAAAAAAACCTTCGTAACAGTACTGACCAAATAAAAAATGTGCATTAGACTGGATTAGACTGAAAATAAAAATATTATAATCATGCAAATAATATTTGTGGAAATTCTCTTATGGTTATAAGGGAATCCTAAACATTTGAGTTGTTGATGTAATAGACAGGAGACATGTTATTCCAAGTTTTAAAAATTTTGGAACAACATGACAAAATACAATGCATAAGATCATAGCCCCTTAACAACTGTAGTCTCATTTTCATGCATGCTTAGTTTAACATTTCTATACTCATACACAATAAGAATATTTTACTCATAATGTCACATTTAATAGCATGTTCATAAAACTTTATTATCCCATGGGAAAATACCATATTAATGATATTTTATCCAAATAGCGACTATACTAGTGAGTAGTAAAATTACCTGGCCAAAATATTTATCTTTGTTTTAAGAAAGTATATTATTGATATATATAGTTAAGAATAAAAATATGTTCAATAAAATTAGAAATATTTAAGTTTAAATTATCAACATGGAATTTTAGAAAATAGTTCAATCATTTTTTATTCTAGTACACATAATTAGTGTTTAAGTGCGAATTAATAGCTAATTTATCTTTTAAACTAGCTAGAATTTAAATGTTCGATCAATACTGTTTCTCCTTGATCTTGTGTTGAAAGACATAAGTATCTTATTTACACCCAAAACTAAAGCTCATGGTATCCAAGTTTTAACTTGCTTTTGATTCATATTTAATTTAATGTTGGATCAGGATTTTGTAGTCTTATATGTTTAAAAAATTTTACTATCAAAAAAAATAAAAGTTCTTGAGAAAGCCTAGAGACCAAAAAGTATTTGTTAATGTAAATTTCTGTTTTATCTTGACATAATTGAGATGTTCCCTTTCCATTCTGAAAATGTGTTTTCAAAAGACCTTCAGGATCTAACCAGTGTAGATTTTTCTGAACTTTTCAAAGTATGTACACTAATGGTATTTTTTACAGAAACAAAAATGGCAAGGCTATTTAAAAGGAAGAAATAGCAGAGACGTTTTTCACCAAGTAGCTAGCTTTTCACTAAGCATATTCATATATATTAGCTTATAAAATTTTCAAAACAAATTTTCTTGAAATCAGTATCTCTTCTTCCTAGCTGAATAAATAGTTATATTTAAAATCTAAATAATGAGACATGGTTTAAAATGGCTTTCTGATATGAGTCTTCTTGATGTAATTCTTTCAAACACATCCCATAACAATCTTGTAACTCTGTTTTGCTAGTTTTCATTATTTTAAATTCTCATCTTGTTCAATATTACTTGTAATTCTGAGTTTCAGTAACTAAGACTCAGTATTTAGGAATGTAAAACAATAGTTGCCCATGTTCCTTACCATATCCATGGGTAATCATTAATGTTTAAATAATTCTCGGCGCTAAATTTCATAAATTTGGTTAGATATTTGTATTATGCCACGGATTACTACTTGCTCTGTTTTTAGGGACCCCATGTCATACTTCAAGCACTATATGCAGTATCAGGAGTCAAATCTGTGTTGGTAATATGCAAGGCAAGCAAGTACATTATAACTGTACTCTCCATCTGATCTGAAATTAATGAATCTTACATTTTAGAAGCAATAATTTAGAAAGAAAAAGAATAACAGTGTGTCTAAAATAACTGAGAAGGGAAGCAATTTCTGACAACTTACTATTCATTTCTGTAGAGAAACATAATTTTTCAGATGGCCACCAAAGGAGAGTTGATGACTACAGGGCTTACTGACTCACAGTGACAATTTCTATAGTAGTGTTTATAGGTACTATTATAACGAAAAGTTGGCAATAAACAATATAGCCAAGAGAAAACTTGTAGTATAATTAAATAAAACTGGTAAAAACAATTTTTTAAGTCCCATAAAGCAAAATATTAACAAACAAGTAAATATATGTACTAGGGATCTAATTTTTTTCCACATTATAAATGCTGCATATGAAAGTTATATTATAGTATATTTTATTATATTATATTATATTATATTATATTATATTATGTTATGTTATGTTATGTTATGTTATGTTATGTTATGTTATGTTATGTTATATTATATTATATTATATCATATCATATCATGTCATGTCATGTCATGTTATGTTATGTTATGTTATGTTATATTATATTATGTTATATTATATTATATTACATTACATTATATTATTTATATTAATTATATTATATTGTATTGTATTGTATTATATTATATTATTTATATTATTTATATTATTATACTATAGTAATATAACATAATACAGATTATTTTCCTTTAAAGATGCATAGGTGAAAATAATTCATGGTCTTAATGAAGTGCTGATTTCCTACATATCTGTAAAATCAAAAGAATAAGTACCTTTAGTTTACATTAAAAGATTTTTAAGATTTTTTCTAAACTATATTAAAAACATATCCTATAGACTAGATAAGATTAAATATTGTTGCATAGAAATGAATGAAATTCAAAAGCATTTTAATAGTATATATGCTATACAATGTGAACTTTCTTGATTTCTCACAGGCGTAAAATCACAACTTGGTCACATATTTTAAAACTTAATATTGACTTATTATTTTTAAGTACCAATATGAATAATTGTGTTGAACAATCTTATCAAAGTGGATTGATTATATAGGATTTCTTTTCTTTTGCTTTTCTTCTTTTTTTTTTTTTTTGCTATTTGAGTCACACCCAGTGATGCTCAGAGGTCACTCATAGCTCTTTGATCAAGAATTAGTCCTGGTGGTGCTTTGGGGGACCATATGAGATGCCAGGATCGAACCCAGGTAGGCCACATGCAAGGCAAACACCCTACCCACTGTTCTATCACTCTGGCCCCCTATCTAGTATTTTCCATAAACTATCATAGGAATATGGTGATATCTAATCAAGAAAATCTTATATTAAACAGTATTAAATTTTCTAAGAAAAATTTTAAAACCTTTTCTTATAATAATCTAGGTAATAGCTATCCATGCAGATTTTTGCATCTGTGTTTTACGTGAATAAAATATTCCTTGAATTTTCAGGAGCATGCTTGAAGTATAAAATTATTTTAACAGATAATATAAGAATATTTATTAGTACTGTAAACAGTAAATATTATACAAGACATTTTCTTAGTGAAAATCAACTTCAAAATTTTACTATGAGTACAATACTTAAAACTTTCTTTTTTAATTTTTTATTATACCATCGTGAGACATACAATTACAAATGTTCACAATTGGTTCTTGGTAATACAGTATTCCAGCACCCATCCCTCCACCAGTGCCCCATTTCTACCACCAATGTACCCCACCCCCTCCCACCCACCCCCAGGCTGCCTCAACAGCAGGTAGCCCTGTTTCCTCTCTTTCTCTCTCTGTCTCTCTCTCTCTGTCTCTGCATCTCTCTCCCTCTTGTTTTACACATTGTGGCTAGCCGTGCAAATATTTAGAGTTTATCACTTATGAAACTTCTTTCTTATTGGAGTCAATTTCTTAAATGGATATATGCATATACTGTATAAAAATCCATTTTAAAAGTACTAAATTATCATGGTATTTGAGACGAGGACATTAAATTAAAGTAATTTTTTAATTAAACTACAGTGAGATAAACAGTTACAAAGTTGTTTATGATTGAGTTTCAGCCACACGGTGTTCCAACACGTCCCCTTCAGCAGTGCACATTTCCCATCACCAATATCCAAGTTTTTTTCCCTCCCCTCTTGGCCTTATGGCAGGTATGTCTCTCTCTGTCTCTTTCTCTCTCTCAGCATCATGAAAGATAAATATTTGTGTATCTGTTTATGTAAACACAAATAGTGTAAGTATAGTGAACAAACACTATTTTACAACTTACCTCAATAGTCAATATTATATTTCTGTTTAATAAGATACCCATTTTCAAAATACAGATTGATATTAAGAAAAAAATAAGTTGTGCTGCTATGAACTTTTAAATGTAGTAGTAAAATTCAACTGATTTGCTACAGTTTGATTTTTTTTTATTTCTCGTTTGCCCAATGGGGGAAAATAATGTATTACAAAAAACAAAAAAGTTGTTTTGTGGAATTAGAAAGGTGTAACAATTTACAGTAAGTGTTGTGCAGAGTCAACCCCAATTTAGTCAGTCATAACAAACATGGTCCATTAATTACTGTCTCTGACCTCTGAGCACAGTGGCAGGAATAAACTGTGAGCAAAATTGGGTGTGGCCAGCAACTAAAAGAGAAAAAAGGAAAATTAAATAAAAAATGGCTAGGGTTTAATTCCGTTTATACTATTTTCACAAATATGCAGTATCATTATTGTTTTTTTTCTGTCAGGTTGTAGTGCTTGAGTCAAGCTAGTATTTCTCATTCCAATTTAAAAACAGAATTTTTGATCAGCACATCTTTGGAAAGGATCCAATTTGATCACTGAAACAGAACAATATTTCCTCCATTTTATCTATTAACTAGATAGATTGACACAAACTAATTATTATTGTAATTATGTGATTATATCATTATTTGGGCATCTGGTTCTAGTCCCTTTTTGTTTCATTCAATATTCTGAACATATAAAAATGCAATGTTTAATATTAAATTTACTTCTGTGAGATAATATTTGAAAATTTTATTCATATAACAAAGATTTATTGATCAACAAAAAGGAGCCTACCACAAAGATAAAGTTTTTTCATCTGTGGAAATATAACACAGAATTAAATGTGTACACACACATCTTGAGAAAGTAATCATGTGCTGAAGAAGCAAATAAACATTTTACCATTCCCAATGGCAATAAATTATTAACTACAGATTTCAGAGGACAGAAAAAAATATAACTACCTAATTTTATCATTAGTATCTTACAGAGGTCTTTCTTCATGACACAAAGACACCTGGAGTGAATGAAAAGGAAGAGAAAGTCAATGAGATATGTGAGGAAACATAATTCTCAAGAGATATGTGGTAGCATAAATTGAATTTATACCATGGTGGTTCAGGATTTTATATTAAATGTGGGAAAAATGTGTTTGCCCATCTAAGTAAAGGTGAACACTTGCAAACCTTAATTTTTTAAAAAATTATATTTTCTTCCAAGTGGAGATAGTGAAAGGTAAAGAAAAAAGATAGGAAGGTGAACTTAAAGACATGATTCAAGGTAGCAAATATAATATAACAGATTAGGATATTACAGTGGGAACAAAGGGATTAAAGCTAATGTGCTTTAGAGATTTAATGATTACTTACAGATATAAAGTGCGTGTAAAGAAAGGAAAATTTGCCGAAAGATTCTTTTTTCATTATATTACTGTGAGATATACAATTACAAAGATGCTCCTAATTGGGTTTCAGGCATACAGTGTTCCAGCACTGCACCATTCCCACCACCACATTGCCTCCAACCTCCCCCAGCCTGCCTTTATAGCAGGAACTTTTTCTTTTCCTCTGTCTCTCTGTGTCTCTCTTTTTTCTCATTATCTCTTTCTCTCTCTCTGTCTCTCTCTGTCTCTGTCTCTCTCACTCTTCTCTTACACATTGTGGCTTGCTCTACAGACATTTAGGGATTATCATAAGTCTCTTTGTGCATAAACAATGCTGAGTGCTAGTCTGGCATTACCATTTCCCAAAATTAGTAGAACACTGGTATATATTTATACCCCATTAATAAATACAGTCATTCTATATCTGTCCTTTTCCTGCTGACTAATTTCACATAACATGATAATCTCCATGTACATCCGTATGCAGGTAAATTTCATTGCTTCATCTTTTCTGACTGCTGTATATTATTCCATTGTGTCGATATACCATAGTTTCTTTATCCAGTCTTTTGTTCTTGGGCTTTTAGGTTGTTTCCGCATTCTGGTTATTGGGAATAGAACTGTGATGAATATAGAAGTGCAGATAGTGTTTCTGCTGTGTGCTTTTGGGTCTCCAGGTTATATTACCAAGAGTGCCATTGCTGGGTCAAAAGGGAGTTCAAAATCTAGTTTTTGGAGGTATGTTGATATTGTTTTCCAAAAGGGCTGGACCAGTTGGCACTCTAACCAGTAGTGGACGAGAGTTCCTTTCTCCCCATATCCAAGCAGGCACTGGTTGTTCTTGATCTACAAAGAAAACTACAAAATGTTGCTTCAAGAAATAAAAGAGGATATGAGGAAATAGGGACACATTCCCTACTTATGGATTGGGAGAATGAATATCAAAATGGCAAACGCCCTAAAGCTTTATACCAATTCATTGTGGTACCTATAAGGATATCCATGACATTCTTCAAAACAATTGACCAAACAATTTATTATTTACAACAATAAATAATTACTTATTTATAATATGTAATTTTGTACTTAGTGATTATATACTCACTAAGTAATTATTATATACTTACTAAGTAAGTAATTAATTACTAAGTAATTATATACTTAGGCTCAGTGAATGTGAGCCTGAGCTCCAGCTACCACAGCCAATTGCCGCAAGACAGAGACTCCAGATCCATGGCTGCACAGGCGCACGGCAGCTCTGCCACTGCGGTTTAATCTTAGACTCAATGTATTTTAGTACCAAGTCCTTTCAGGATCTTTCTCATTCGTACACTTCAATGATCATTCTATTTGCATCAAACTGGAGAGTTTATGGGGAATGAGAAATTATGAGAGACTCAGACACATGGGGCAGAGCTGCTACTTGCTCTCCCTGTGCTCAGCTGATCAGGAAGCATCCGGGAGGGATGGCAGATTCTAGCCCTAGCCCACCACCCCAGCAGCCCCTCGCAAGAAGCCAGAGGAACCCCCACAACATGAGGGCCGCCATTTTCCACACCCAGACTCCCCTCTCGTCAGAACTCCACCCAGCAGAAGAGCTGATTGCAGCCTGGCTCGGCCACTCGGTTCATCAATAAATGCTCGAATCTTGAGGTGACTAGAAGATTATCCCACCCTCACGGAAAAGCCTGGCAAGCTACCGTGTCATATTTGACATGCCAAATACCAGTAACAATTATAGACCTCATTCCCATGACTTGATGGAATGGTTTGAGGCTCTTTATGTTCCTGGAGTGGTCATATGTGATTAGGCTATCTCGCATGTGACAGGACATATTGAGATGATACTGGTGCCTGCTCAAGTAATCGATGATCTATGAGAAGTCAAGTGATTGAGTGATTTATAAAGAACATTTTATTATGATTTATTATATTTTGTTATTCCTGAAGTTTGTATGGAATAATAAACCCCCACGAATAGCTAAAGCAATCCTTAGAAAAGAAGGTGGGAGGTATCACTTTCCCTAACTTCAAACTCTACTACAAAGCAGACATAATTAAAATGGTGTGGTATATATATAGAGAGAGACAGACCTGCAGACCTGTAGAATAGAACTGAATATCCTGAAACACACTCTCAAATATATGATCACATAATTTTGAATAAAAGATCAAAAATATTCAGTCAAGCAAAGAAAGTCTCTTCAATAAATGGTGCTGGGAAAACTGGGCAGTTACGTGTAAGAAAATGCAATTAGACCTAACACCATGCACAAAAGTCCGATCAAAATAGATTAAAGGTCTAATTTTGCTTTCATTTCCCCCTTAATTTATTGACTGCCCTTTCTACTGCTTCCTTTATGTCCTCCTTTATTTTATTGGACATCCGTTCCACTTTGTCACTGAGCTCATTAAACATCCTATCCATTTCTTTGAATTCTCTGTCAGAGAGATTATGTATGTGTGTACTCCTTTTTTGTACTTCTGGGTTGCTTCCTTTATCAGCTCTTGAAGATGGGGATCAGCATTGTTCCCCCATGGTGCTGTGGTAGTCTGGGTGTGAATCCTTCTGAGATACTGTTTCTTCCTTACTGTTAGGTAGCACTCTAGAGATGCTCAGCACATGGTGTTCTCCTCTTCCCTCTTCAAGATGTTACTTTCCTCTTGGTATTGAATTTTCTGCTTTTTGTATTAATATGTGGCTGCACCTACCGGCCAGCCACACCCCAGAGGGTACCAGAGGGTGAGGATTCATGGCATATGCATGCCAGGCCAGTTTATTTCCTGTTTATTTTCTCTGCAGGTCAGAATTCTGGTAGTTGTAGTTTCAATTTTCCCTAACACATGGTTGCAGCTGCTACAGGGCTTGCCTAATGCCTGCAACTATGCCATTTTTACCGTGCCTGCAGGCCAGCCACTCCCCAGGGAGGTTACCTGAGGGCGAGGTATCTTGGACACATAGGTTCAAAGTGTCCGTTTTATTTCCTCTGCAGCTCAGAATTCTGGGAGTTGTAGTTTCGATTTCTTTCTCTAAAGAATGGTTGAAGTAACTACAGGGCCTGCTGTTTTTCCTACACCAACTGGCCAGCCACGCCCCCAGTGAGGTTACCTGAGGGTCAGGTTCAAAGTCTGTGGAAAGATTCTTCATTTTCTGATTTGACTATTTGGTGTCTGTTACTGAGCACTGACATATGAATAACAGCGCTAAACATTAAGTTTTCAGTCCTTTTATATAGTTAGAATTACAAGGTATCCATAGGATTAGTAGAATTATATTGTTGGCATAAATGACTATTTGATCAGCAAGCTTGGTAAAATGCATGTAGAGAGAGAAACTTTGTTTAAGTGTGATTTAGTAAGCAATACCCACTCTTTGGCAGGAAAAGATTAAAATATACCTATATTGTAGACTAAATAATGACTACAAAAGAATAAATGATAAAATAACAAGAAGTGTTTGGTTTCCAAAAAGCAACGGAAACTATTTAAAAAGAAACATTAAATTTGGTAAAGTGATCACTAAAATATATGAACTTATATTTAATGACTTAATCACTGTTATCTGTCTGTGCTGATCCTCCTGATTCATATGAAGTAAGATTAACATGTAGCCATCAGCCTTTTATAAGAAAGCATTAATTTGGGAGGCTGGAGGCGATAGTCCAGGGCATTTGCCTTGTACGCGGTCGGACTGTGCAGGCCCAGGTTGGATCCCTGGCATCCCATATGGTCCCCAGAGCACCACCAGGAGTGATTCCTGATTGCATAGCCAGGAGTAATCCCTGAGCATTATGGGTGTGACCCAAAAAAGCAAAAAAAAAAAACATCAATTTTATTTATTCATTCATTTATTCATTTATCTATCTATTTATTTATTTACTTATTCATTTATTAATTTTATTCATTTATTTATCTATTCATTTGCTTATCTATCTATCTATCTATCTATCTATCTATCTATCTATCTATCTATCTATCTATCTATCTATCTATCTATCTATCTATCTATCTCATCTATCTATCTATCTATCTCTCTCTCTCTCTCTCTCTGTCTGTCTGTCTGTCTGTCTGTCTATCTATCTATCTATCTATCTATTTGTTTGTTTTTGCTTTTTGGGTCACATCCGGCAATACTCAGGGTTTACTCCTGGCTTTTCGCTCAGGAATTACTCCTGGTGGTATTCGGGGACCATATGGGATGCTGGGGATCAAACCCAGGTAGGCTGCATGCAAGGCAAGCACCCTACCTGCTGTGTTATAGCTCCGACCCCGAAAGCATTAACTTATGTCTTGTGATATTAAGAAACTTAATCTGGTGAGTAAATTTTATTTGTAAATATATTTGTCTTTTTTTTTACAATAACCTACAATGAAATAAACCAATTGAATATCCATATTTTTCAAGTTTCTGCAAATTTCAAATCCTTTTTTAGATCCATTCTGGCAAGAAAGTAAATGACAGTTTCAATTACCAAATACCCCCTCACTCTGACCTTAACTGATTTCTAATACTGCAGATTTTATTTTATCTAATGTCTATTCAATAAATAACTGCTTTTACTTTCACTGAACGTTATATTGTATATAAACTCTGTAATCATAAATGTGTATAATTTTTATTTAAGAGCTCCTGTACATTTAAAAAATTATCACTGCCAAGAATAATTCAAGAATTCACTTGAAGTTCATTCAAGAATAACTCACTTGAAGTTGATTTTTCAGATTAAAAATAATTACTTTTCATTAACTATATAGTCATTTGTTTAAATCATAGTGGATTTTATTAGAACTAATTAAAATAGTCTCTTGCTTCTTGTCTTGATTTCTACTAGGAATCAATAAAAATGTTTTAATTTCTTTGACACCTTTCAATCTTTTTTGCTTTCAGAACTGTACTTGATTTACTTCAAATATTTGTCAGAAAACAATTTAATATGCCTAGAAAAAAACTGTGAATTTTCTAAAATTTCTAAACTAGAAAGAAATGTGTGTTATTAATTTGTCACATGGTCTACACTTGGCATTTTTTGAGCACCACCAGGACCTCTCTTGGCACTGCATGTTGGGGTGATGTGATGCTGGGCATGGAGCCATCACATGACTTTTAGCGTCACATTTTACACTTTTCCACAGCTATTTTTCTGTAAGTTGTAGTGAACTGAACTTTTAAAAAGTATTCAAGTCATAAGCGTCACTGGTGATGGAAAGTTGTGTCAATGATAAAAATCAACAGAATGCTGGTCCTCATGGCTATATGTTGGCACAGAAATTTAATTGAAATACCAAGTATGATTGACAGGAATAGAAACAATATTGAAAATAGTGGTATATAATATATATTTAATGCATATTTATTAAATTATCATAAGTAGTGGTATATATACATACTACATGGGTACATTTATATGCATATATATTTTTAATTGAGTCATCATGAGAAACACAATTACAAATCTGTTCATGATTCACTTTCAGTCATAAAATATCCAGCACCCATTCGTTTCCCAGTCGCTATATCCCACAATCAATGTCCTCAGTTTCCCTCCCAAATTCCCCCTTTACTTCTTTCTATGGCAGGCTTTTGTCTTCTCTCTCTCTCTCTCTGTCTCTCTCACTCGCTCTCTCTTTGTCTTCTTTTGGCCTTTATGGTTTGTCAATACAGATACTGAAATTTTTTAGGTATATTCCTTTACCTACTTTCAACACTCAGTACCTGCCCCAAATGATAATTTCCAATATCATTATCATGCTGGTCCCTTGTCTATGCTGATTTTCCATCGACCCCAAGAGACTCTTGTGGCAAGCTTCCAACTATTGACCAGCCCTGCCCCTTTATTCAGTGGTCTTGGGTATTTGTCACTTAATTTGTATAATATCATGAAAAAATATATATGTATGTATATATTTATGTATATAATCTCACAAATAATTGTAGTAAGTTTTGTTTGTTCCTCTCCTTCTGATTCATTTAACTCAGTACGTTACTGAGTTATAAATGTTACTGAGCTTATAAATGTCAACCATTTATAAGCAAATTTCATGAATTTATTTTTCCTAACAGCTACATAGTATCAATACAACTGTGAGAGATCATCTCATACCACAGAGACTGACACACATACTACAAACTAAGAACCAACAGTGCTGGTGCCCATGCAAAGGGAAAGGAACTCTTCTTAATTGTTGGTGGGAATGTCTACTAGTCCAGCCTTTATATGGGCAATTTTCAAACAACTAAATATTGTGCTGCCATTTGACTAATCAATAACACTTCTCTTAGTATACCATGGGGCCCCAAACACAACAGAAACATCATCTGCACTTCTATGTTCATTTTAGCACTATTCACAATAGCTAGAATCTGAAAGCAACATGAGTGTCAGAGAACAGATGACTGGATAAAGAAATCTGTACATCTATGCAATAGAACTCTCATTATGGCTTTGGATTTTATCTACCTAACAATTAGCAATGTAGAATATTGTTTATCTGCCATTTGCGCATTTGAATTTTTTCTTTGAGGATATTTCTGTTCATTACTTTGCTCCATTTTTGATGAGCTGAATGCTTCCCTTCCTTTTAACCAGTGCTTTACATTTCCTAGATATTAAATATATCAGATGGGTATTGGGTAAATAATTTTCCTTTCTTTGGGCTGCCTTTAAATTTTGGTCATTTTTGTTTTTGAGGTGTAGAAGTTTCTATTATATAGTTCCATTTATTTATCTTTAGTTCCACTTGCATGGTCAATGATGTGTCACCATTAAGATGGTGATGCCTTTGACCTCCCCTCTCATGGAGAGTTCTGCCTACATTTTCTTCCATGTATTTTATTGATTAAGGTCTGATATTGAAGTCTTTAATCCATTTTGATCTTACTTTTCTGCGTCAAGTTAAAGGTCTGAGTTCATTTTTTTTTAACTAACTTGACTCAGAAAAGTAAGATCAAAACATAACTCAAAACATTTTAAAAAATAAATATTTTTATTTCCTCTTTGATTTCATGTCCAAGCCACTGGTTGTTTAGTAGAGAGCTGTTTAGTTTTTTACATGTTTCATTTGATTCTCTAATTCTATGTCTGTTTATCTTCTATTTTCAGTGCAATATGATCTGCAAAGATAGTTCATACAATTTCTATCCTCTTAAATGTTTTGAGTTATGTTTTTTGACTGAGCATATGATCTATCTTGGAGATAGAGTTTATTAACAGTTTTGAAGTATTGTGCTGCCCCCTCATTAAGTGAATATATGTTTATGAGTGTGAGTTCTACCTGATATATAGATCACTTTATCATTAAGAAATGGCCTTCACTATCACTTATAACCTTCTTCAGACTAAAGTCTTTGTCTTCTGATATTAGTATGACCATTCTGGCCCAGCCTTTGTGAGGGCAGTGTATGCTTAAAGGATTATTTTCCAACCTTTGACTGAGTTTGTGTTTACTCTGACTGTTCAAATGTGTTTCTTGAAAGCGTTGGAGTGTTAGATTCAATTTTCTAAGCCATATTTCCACTCTGTGTCTCCTAATATAGGTATTTAGCCCATTGACATTGAGAGATTATTCTTACAGGGTTTTGTGCCATCTTTCTGCAGGAATTGATGTGTTTGTGGGATTTGTCTATCTTAAACTCCCCCATTTAGTTCTTTTTGTAACAATGATTTTAACTCTGAGTTCCTAAGTTGTAGATTTTTCTGTGAAGTTGTGTTACTCAGTCAAAGCTAAACTAGACTGTAACTGGGTAAAGTATTCTTGATGATCCATTCATATTTTTAAATTGCTTTACTAATTTCCATCAGTGTCTTTAGGCCAAGAGATTTTTATCTGATAAGTTTCCTGTAAATCTTTATAAGTAATTTTGCCATAAATACTTTATAAGTAAAATTCTTCTTTGATCTTGAGTCATTCAGTATTATGTCTCTATTTACAGTTTTAATTATTCTGATTAGGATATGTCTTGGGGCATTTTTATTTGCATTTCTTTTACTGGTACCATTCAGGCAAACTAGATCTATGTGTAAGAATCCTTCAGTTCTTGGAATTTCTCAGCAATAATGGCTTTGACAGTTCCTTCATCATGGTTTTCTTCCTGTGGTGGGTTTGATTCTCTGTTTCCACTGGAACCCAAAAAATTTCTGTGTTGCTCTTGGATTCATTCAAATGTTCTCTTGTCACCTGCTAGTTTATGTTGAGGCTTGTTTCCATATTTTGCTGCTCTGTGGAGATTTTCTGCACCTTATCTTGGAGCTCACTGATCTGTTCTTAGCAGCTGTCACTCTGCTGCAGAGAATTCCAGTGAGGTTTTCATTTCACCTACCAGATTTTTGTTTGTATTTTATTCTGTATTATGCTCCTTCCTGCTCTCCTAGCTTCTTATATTTATCAGAAGTGCTTTTAATGATTTTATTGATTCCCTATGTATCCTCATCAGTTCTCTCTTTAATTCCTCAACAGAGAGGTTATAGAGCTCATTATTATTGGTTGGGTCATTTGGGCTAGTGTCTTCACTCACGAACCATTTTGGATTTCTGCCTTGCTGTGTCTTTGTGATTTTTGTAGTTTGAGTTTTTTTCTTGAATATTATTGTGTGGTAAGGAACAGACAGGGTATCTTTGTATGTTTATGCTGTGTTATGGAGAGGTGGAGAAATGTGCAGCCATGGCACCTTTTAGAATGGAGGAGCATTCTCACTTGTTAGCAAAAATGGTGTGTGCAAGTTTGCTCCAGAGTCCCCAGTTAGACATGATGCCTCTGCTGCATAGGCTTTCTTTCTATGTTCTCAGCAACCTTAGCTGGGCTGGTCAGTACAAATCCAAATGGGGCAGCATTGGCCTCTTGACCTACATAGCGGCAAAGATGTTTCTGAGATCTTGGCAGATTCTCCTGCATAACACCTGATGCATTGCCTGCCTGGTCTTTCTTTCAGTAATGTTGTATTTTTTTATTAATATAAAATTCAAAAAAAAAACAGAAGCCTGAGGTCTTGTTAGCGATAAGGCTCATGCCTGCAGTGTTCCATTATGACATCCTCTGCAGAGTGTTCACTTTCTAGCACTACTGTTTCCGATTCCCCCTCCACCCCCACCCCCCAACTCCTGTGCCTTTACCTTTGGTGATGTTAGTAAGCTTGGCCTGTAGACCGATTCTCATGACTGTTGCTTTTGACCATTTACCCCTAACTCACCCTTTGCCTCAAAGTTTATTCAAAATGTATTATAGACTTCTATATCACACTTGAATCTGATTCATTAGCTGTTGTGAAAATCCAATGAATTAGAGCATAGAACTACTTAGCACAGAGGCCATTGCATATAAGTCCCATTAATATTTGATAAAATACTTTTGATTCACATCTCTCTGATAAGTATCTAAAATAATCTTGGTCAGAACCCACAATAGTTGTTAAGGAAAGAAGGAAAGCAAAATACACTGTCATTTTATTTAGAAAGACAAATTGCAATTTTAATCACCTGCTATATAACAAAAATCCTTTGGAGTGTTTGTTCCAATACACTCTATTTAATGGCTTACTTTCTTAAGCAGTCCTCTGGAAGGTAAAACTGTCACCAACTGCATTTTTTATTGAAAACTGACAGCTGGCCTCAGAGAATGCATAAAACAGTCCTGCTCTGTACTCTTGTGAACTTTCAGGTATAATGAGGGAATTAATCAAATGTAGGGACTTCCAGTGAACAGTAAAATAAAAAAGTAACTACATTATTCAAAAATAATTATTTGATATGTAAAAAATACTCACTAAAGGAAAATTGCACTAATTCACCTTTTTGTATAATTTTCTTTAGAGCATTTGAATTCCAAATCTCTTCTAATGTTCATGTGTTCCCTTAAAATCAAACTATTTTAAGTTTTATCTATTTTACTACAAAACAGTCTCAGGAGTTTCTACTTGGCATTTCCTAGGCTTATTCCTGAAACTGTAGGCGTACTGCCATCAATTGTACAGCAGACTAAGGCAAATCTACACAAAAAATTGGGATAATTAATAATGGGAAGACTCAGTAGAAAAGTGATTTTTTTTTGTTTCAAATTCATTTCTTTTTAGGGGAATTAATGTTAAGCCACACCTGACTGTGCTCAGAGCTTAGTCCTGGCTCTATTCTTAGGTATCACTTAAGTGACACTTATCACTTATGGTACTTAAGTATCATAAGTATCACTTATGATACTTATGATACTTAAGTATTGTCAGTGACAATAAACCTAGGTCTGACACAATCAAGGTAGGCACTAAATTCCCTGTACTGCATTCCCAGCTCCAGATAAATGTCTTGCATATAATTTATAATGTTTAATTACATCACCTTATTAAAATCCTTGCTGTGTCATGTTTAAATGTGACTCCATTTTCTATGAATTATTTGGACACTAGCTCCTTTGAGATTTGCATGATTGTGTCAAAATAATAGATTTTCTACAGTCCCTAGAAACAAAAATAGTGATGAATATATAACATACTTCACATTTAGAAGTTACTTCATATTTATAAAATTATTTCACACTTAGGCATGGTATTTAGATACTACTGATAAAAAAGCTAATAAAAGAGGGAAAAAGGATGGAGGGAAAGGGAGAAGGTTAAAAGGAGAGAAGAAAATCAGAGGAAACAGGAGTTTCTGATTCTTTCAAAATCAATTTTGTATTCAGCCCTGTTAATTTTCTTGAAAGCTTGAGGAAGTTAAACAATTGCCTAGCATTCTGGAAATCTCCAGCTAATTAAGCAAACCCTTCTGTCCAAACAATACAGAGAAAAAAAAGAAAGGATAATCTTCCAGACCATGAAAGCTTTGTTCATCCATCATACTAACAGTACAGCAAAGATCTTAGAGATCTTTTGTGTGGTGATTTTTTTTTTGCCCTTTCAGCTGATGAACAACTAAAGATGTGCAATGCAATCTAATTGTTAAATGAGAGCTGTGCACTGGGAATCAATTTTTTGCCTTACTCTCCAACTATATTAGTATGGTATTTAAGAGGTTCTGTTAAGTACAAAGACTTCCTTTTAATAATAATTAAGATAGAAATGTTCTTTAAGGGCTGGAGCCATAGCCCAGCGGGTGGGGCGTTTGCCTTGCACCGCGCCGGCCTGTGCCGGCCTGGGTTTGATTCCCGGCATCCCATATGGTCCCCCGAGCATCACCAGGAGTAATTCCTGACTGCAGAGACAGGAGTAACCCCTGAGTGTCGCCGGGTGTGACCCAAAAAGCAAAAAAAAAAAAAAATGTTCTTTAAAACATAGAAAAACTATTAAAAAATCTGCAAATGATTCCGACTTATATATTTAAGGGAAATATAAGGCATTTCATTGAAGGTGAACATGACTTAAGAGTCAGACTTGGATTCAGAAGGGAAAAAATTTTGCTTCATTTAAAGTCTATTTACTTCAAATATGATTTAGTTTTTACTGATAACAGCTAAGAAACAAAAACATATCCTTGCAGGCTGCCCACTGCTGACTAAATTCCCAGCAGCCCCATGAGTGGAAACTGATATAGTCAGGACTAATTCCTAAGAATTCCTGTGATATGATGGAAACCAAACTAAAGCAAGTAAAAAGTGAACATAAAGAAAAGCAGATTAGACATCCCTGAAAAACTGAAGCATTGGTGAATGCTCACATTATATGTTTCATGCAATACTTCTTTCTTTCTTGAAAGTCCTCTTGATTTTATATTTAGCAATGCAGCTCCATTATAATTGATCATTGGTTATTATTAGTGAATACTCATTCTGTATACTAATGCTTCTAGTAGTTAAAAATTTTATAAAGTCACAAGATTATGTGCAGTTAATTATATTTATTTAATTAAAATATTATTTGTTCCTTGCATTAAAACTCAGATTTTTTTTTCTTTTTTGGGTCATACCTGGCAATGCTCAGGGGTTTCTCCTGGCTCTGCACTCAGGAATCACTCCCGGCGGTGCTCAGGGGGACCTTATGGGATGCCGGGATTGAACCCGGGCCAGCATAGGCTGGCAGCGGCGTCAAACGCCCTACCTACTGGACTATCACTCTGATCCCAAATCTCAGATTCTTTACTAACTTAGAATACCTATCCGTTTGATAATTTTTGCCTTTTGATAAAATTCAGTAACATCATAAAGTTTATATCTTTCCTCTGAAACTCTTCTCTCTTTCCACCTTGCATTCTGAACTCTCTTGTATGTTTCTCCTAGATGTCTGTATGCCCTTTTACCTGTGAAATTGAGGATGTATTCCAACCCATTTGTTAGTAATGATGAAATAATACAGATTTAAAAACCAACTGGATAGTGGGATCACCTTACATAGTATATTATACCTGAAAAGTCATTGGTAATTAATTCTGTGTTATGATACATCTCTGAAAATCCAAATTTCTGTCTATAAAAAAACCTAACAAATAATTTAATGAATCTGAGCATATCTTCTTTAATGTTTATGACTATTATTTCCACAGTCTGCAATGGAGCTATCAGGGTATAGCTCTGATAGCTATACAAAAGGAAACAATGTTTAGATATTTTCACTAAATATAATTTAAACAGCGGGTAGGGCATTTGCCTTGCACTTGGCCAACTGGGTTCGATCCCTGGCTTCCCATATAGTTGCCCAAGTACCTCCAGGAGTAATTCCTGAGTGTAGAGCCAGGAATAACCCCTGAGCATTGCTGGATGTCACCAAAAAAAAAAAAAATGAATGAATGAATGAATGAATGAATGAACTAAGAAATGAATGAATGAATAAACATAATTTAAGATGGAAAGCATCCACATACAAAAAATCATCTCTAAAATTTTATTATACATTCCATGTTGTTTGGTAACGGATATTTTCTTTCTTTTTTTTCATTTTTACAGTCATAGGGAGATTAGTGCAGTTATACAAATATTCCATATAAACTAACTTGGGACTAAATAAAAATAAATAATTGTGACCCTTGAAAATTTTGGATAAATTATATTTTGCTTGATTTGGTTTGGGTTATAACTACCAGTGTTCAGGACTTATTCCTAACTCTACATTACGGTCTCACACTCTGTAGTATATATTCCTGTTCCTTGATAAGCTGTCTTAAGAGAAGCTCACACATAATGTATCTATTCTACAATTTACGTAGAACTTTTTCTTTATTGAATCACCATGAGATGTACAGTTACAAAGTGTTCATGATTTAGTTTCAGTCATACAATGCTCCATCACCTGTCCCTTAACCAGTGTTCATTTCTCACCACCAATGCCCCGAGGTTTCTCTTTCACCCACCTACCCTTTTCAGCCTACCTTTATGGAAGATGCTTCTCTCTCTCTCTCTCTTCTCTCTCTCTCTCTTCTCTCTTTCTCTCTCTTTCTCCCTTTCCTTTTTGTGTATTATGGTGTCCATTATATTGAAAGGTACTGAAACAAGCATCATAACATATACAAATATAATGATGTGTATGTATATATATATATATATATGTATATATATTTATCTTGACAGCTGAGAGAAAATCATGAAGTTTAGTGAAAAATATTCATGAAATTAGTTCATCAGTCTAGGGTACAGTTTTTCAAATTAAAATAAAGTATGAATGGATTTATTGGTAATGCTCTACTGAGTTAAACTAACTTGTTTGAATAGTGTTTAAAATGTAAAGTAAATTTTGCTTTACTTTGTCATGTAATTTAGAATATCTTCTAAAAAAGGTTTTTATTTACATAAAAACAATGTAAATTTGTGAAAATTTTGTTGATAAATTTTAAAGATAAATTTTAAAGATCATGGATTCAAAAATGGAAAATAATCAAAATATAATTAGTGTTTGTATGTCTTCTAAGGAGTTGTCTGCAGGCAGATGGAGAAACATGTTTGAGTTCTTTCTATACTGTTTAGTGTCAAAGCTTAACCTGTGTCTTCACATTAAAACCCAGGAAAATTAGAGACTTCATTCCCATGACCTGAAGGAATCGTTTGGGGCTTTTCTTGTTCCTGGAGCCAGTAGATGCCCTTTGGGCTACAATAGCATGTAAAAGGATGTATGGAGATGTTACTGGTGCCTGCTTGAGCAAATCGGTGAACAACAGGAAAACAAACAATGCAAGCAATATATAAATGGCAGGATCTGAATCATTTAGTATTTTGGGTTACAAAGATTTCTCAATTAAAATAGAACAGACTGCTCATAAAATCCACTAAACCTATGATTTAGATAATATGAATTATAGTAATAGCTAAGCTGGTCATATAATTACTTTTTAAATTTAGAACAATTTGTTTTAATTTTGGGGGGTATACCCAGTTGTGCTCAGGGTTTACTCTTGGCTCTGTGCTCAGGGATCACTCCTGGCATGCTCAGGGGACCACTGGGGATCAAATCCCGGTTTACTATATGCAAGGCAAATATTCTTCTCCACTATACTATCACTCTGAACCAGAACCAATAATTCTTAATCTGAAAGTATCATATACTGCTAGGGCAGTCGGTAAAAATTTTACTTTTTGTGGACCAGTGGAGCCTATGTGATTTATTAACGTCTTATATTTCTCTAAGGTAAATCCCACCAGTCTTTATATATTGTATATATTAAGTGGGTTCCATCGATAGCTCAGTGGATCGGAATGTTCTTTGAATGTGAGAGGTCTGGGTTTGATTCCTGCCACTGCTTGGTTCCTCTTTGCACCGTTGGACATGCTCCAACATTTGGGAATATCCTCCAGCATTGCAGAGAGTGACTCCAAAACACCAATAATTAAATAAATTAATACTAAAAGGACCTTTTGGTTTATTAAAAGAAATATTAATACACATGCAATCTCTGTTAAAACGCTCATGGTAAAACTGATTTATGTTATGGCCAATATTTATCCCTTTTGTTAGCAGACCAAAGCAGGCTTTGGTTGTGACTGCTTTATGTATGATTATTATACCTTAGAATATGATATATTTTGGGCTCCTCCTCCCATTCCTCCAACTCCATGTCAGTGGGCATGGCTATGAGCTCCCGACCACCACAACCAGTAACACCGGAAGAGAAACACTCCAGACCCACAGCTGCGCCACTCAGCCCCATGTGGAACCCCATGTGTAGTTCTGGAGGGCGATAAATCACTCCTCCAGATCTTGGCTGAGTCCAGCATAGCCCAGGGCCACGCTGGCTGGACTTGGAACAGGGATTTGGGCTCCTCCTCCCATTTCTTTACCTCCATGTCGGCAGGTATGTCTGCGAGCTCCCAGCCACCACAGCCAGCAATATCCGGACTCCACAGCTCCTCAGAGCTCCACCCAGAAAAAAGCCAATCTCTCCCTGTTGAGGTCCATCAGTAAATTCACTAGATGAGAGTCTACTACTGAGAGGGTACCATCTACACGGCAGAGCCTGGCAAGCTACCCATGTCATATTTGATATGCCAAAAACCAGTAACAAGTATAGACCTCATTCCCATGACCTGAAGGAATCGTCTGAGGCTCTTCATGTTCCTGGAGCAAGCAGATGCCCTTGGACTACACTAGCATGCAGCAGGATGTATGCAGATGTCACTGGTGCCCACTCGAGGCATATCGATGAACAATGGGAAGACAAGTGACAAGTGATACAAGTTATCTCATTTCTTTTAACTTCTACAAGTGCTTGAGATGAAAAATTATTGCAACATAGAATATTATAATTTTTAGATTATTGAATCCAGAAAATTCTGTGATATTTTTTAAATTAGGAAAATCAGTGTTTTGAAAATAACTGAAGGAATATTCAATGTAACTATATATTTATATGTCTATAAAATTGTGTGAAATTTATTGATGCTCATAAATTATGTTAATTTTTGTGTCATTAAATTTTTATATCATTTAATTAATATGACGAGTAAATTTTTTGTTATATAATAGTTGCTTAGTCTGTTCTTTCTATGAATATCCCAAAACAATAGAAGGAATCTGTGAGATGTGCTATATACTACTTCCACTATTAATCAAATTTTACTTACTAATTCTTTAATTTTCTTTTGTTTAGGTTTGTTCCATTAATTCATTTTTACCAGGGGTAAAATAAAATTCTTCACATCTGACTGTGAATTCTTAGTCACACAATATCTACTACATTATTGAGTATTTTAATTTGTTTAAATGTTCATCTGTAATTGCAAAATTAATTTATACCTAAAATGTGTTTAACTTATTTCCCACAATTTTCAATAGCTATGGAAAAATTGACAATGTCCACATGGTAACCAAGCTCACTGAGGTTTGTAGGGAGTTCAAGATGCCGCTCTGTCTCACATTCATTGATTTAAAGAAAGCCTTTGACTCTATTGAGACTGAAGCAGTCATCAAAGCCCTAGACAAACAGGGCGTTCAAACCCAATACATCAAGATCCTTTGTGAGCTGCGTTACGGATTCACCACCAGGATCTCACCTTTCTACAAGGAAGTGGTCATTGATGTCAAAACAGGGGTTCTGCAGGGTGATACCATTTCACCAAAACTCTTCAGGGCCACCCTCGAGAATTTCATGGAACAATACAATGGAAAGGAAAGGGAGTGAAGATAGACGGTCAGCAACTACACCACCTCCACATTGCTGATGACATTGTACTAATAACACCAAACATTAGCCAAGTAGCACAAATGCTGGCTGACTTTGACTGTGAATATGGAAAGGTAGGTCTATAGCTGAATCTCAACAAAAAAAATGTTCATGAAGAATTAACTAGTTCCAGAGGCTCCATTCACTCTCAATGGAACAAATATCTGAATGCAGCAGTTATGTGTACCTAGGTCGAGAAGTCAACATTATGAAAGACCTAAACCTGAGCTGCGCAGGAGGAAGAGAGTGGCATGAAATGCCTTCAAAAGCATTGAAGAAATAGCTAAAAGGACAAAGAACCTCCGGCTCTGGGCACATCTCTTGGGCTCCACCCTTCTCCCTGCATTAACATATGCTTCAGAGACCTGGGCCCTAGGAAAGCAGAATGAGAATGCTATTAAGGTGTCCCAAAGAGGAATTGAAAGAGCCATGCTTGGAATATCACTCCTTACTCAAGTGAGAGAAGGAATCTGGAGTTCCGTCCTCCTTCGATGATCAAAAGTCAGGGATACTGGTCTCATTTGCCAAGGCATGGAAAATCAGATGGGCTGGTCTGTAATGTGACTTGGAGACAACCTCTGGATTAGAACAGTTACCAACTGGATCCCACGGGATGTCAAAAGATCACGTGGCCGCCCACCTACAAGATGGTCAGACTTCTTTGTCAAGACCTGGAATGAACGGTTTGAGGCTTTTTGTGTTCCTGAAGCAACCAGATGCCTTTGGGCTACACTGGCACATGATAGGGTCAAATGGAAATGTTACTGGTGCCCACTAGAGCAAATTGATGAAAAAATGGGATGTCAAGTGATTAAGTGAAGTGATGGAAAAAAAATTGTTGAGGCATACTTTTACTCTATTCATTTTGGAATGCTGTTTTTCTTGGAATTTAAGAAATACCTTTCATGTGAGAAATACAATTATCTTTGTAGTGATAATATTCTATCTTAAGCATATACTATGGTTAAAGGAAAATTAAATGGTATATTATTCTGTAATGGATCTTACTTATCTTCATCATCTTTTTGCCAAATACAAATTATTAATTATTTATATTTCTAAGCTAAAATAAAAAAGAAAAAAGATTTTTTGATTAGAACTTAAACTTTGACTGAGACCAATTGATAAATCATTAAAAAATCAAATACTAGCTAGGTTATAAATTGTAAAACTGCATTGCTCACATGTCTGGTGGCTGGAAGTCAAAATCAAGGCACCAACATGGTTTTCATTTAATACAATACAGTTACCTTTATTGTATTATGTACATGTATTATGTACTGTATTGTGTACATGATTCATACCTGTTTTCTCTCGTGAAAGAGATAATGTTCGACCCTTTTTCAGAAGATGCTAAAATAAGATGTATTCATGAATATGCCTCCTAAAAGCCCAAACTACTAAAATCTTCTGAGCATTCAGACCACAGTATTTTTTTTTTTTTTGTTTTTTTTTTTTTTTTTTTGGGCCACCCAGCAGTGCTCGGGGTTACCTGGCTCGCCTAGGTACTCCTGGGGTGCTCGGGGGACCTATGGGATGCGGGGGTTGCCCGGGCGGCACGGCCTCGAATACAACGCCCTGCCGCTGGGCTCGCTCCGCCCCAGCCCGTATTTTCTCATGAGAGAACAGACCAATGGGCAGTTAAAGTAAATTAAAATATTTAAGAAAAACGACACTGCCTATTTTAATTGAGTCATCAAGGAAAAATTTTCTGACAAGATATTTGGTAAGCATTTGGCAAAATTGAAGATCTAGCTGGGATTCTAAGGATTAATAATTGAAGTACATATATTTTAATATAATACTTTTGTATTGAAATTTATTGAGTCATAATATGCTCCTGGGAAAACACTACATTTAAAATTTAGCTGATTTACTTAGCAGTGATTCTCTCAGTAAAATGAATCTTACCCTATAAATTTCAACTGCTTTCTTAGGGTCTCTCTTTGAATCTCAAAATTAAGATGCGAAAAGTTAAACTGTTGATATTTGTGGTGAATAATGACTTAACCGTGCTTCTTGTCTCAGCAGCTGCAAGTCCATACATCCTTCTAGTCAACTGTGCAATGCTGGAGTTACAAGAACTCTACCATCAATGTATTCTGCAGACCTGACCATATCTCTCATTTTCTAGTACTAGATCTCTGATTCACGAAAACATTAATATTTACCTAAATAATTCATACTTAACTACTAATTGAATTCCTTTCATCTGTTCATGTATTCTTTATAATCTAACCCTGGAACTGCAATTAGAAATATTTAGAAATAAAGTGAAATCTCATCCTTGTTGAATTTAAAATGTGTTTTTTTTTCTTACCAGGGTAACCTTACAAGGTTACTAAACAAAATGGTTGTTGTATCACTTTTTCTTTCTTATTTTCTACTATTTTGTCTTTTATGTGGCTCCACTCTAATCACAATCTCCCACATGATTTTAATGGAGAATTGCAGATCATTTATAGCCTATGACCTTTGTTTTCTATTCCTTTAGTGGAAATTTCTTCCCTCTGCTCATTCCCAATTGCATCTTTCACTTCTCTTTTTCTTCAAGTCATCACATAAATGTTCTTATCCTATCAAATACTTCAGTTTTCCTTTTAAAGTCTTGCTAACACCAAGATTAAAAGTGTGTGTTACATAAAAATCTTTCAGACTGTCAACCAGTTTAAGATTTCTTGCATCAATTAGATGCTAAAGGTCCCCTAGGTGATTGTCACTTTAGACAAGATAGTATAATTCAGGTCCCTTTGGGGTCCCTTAGGTTTGATAATTTGCTGGAAAACTCAATAAAATGCCATGATAACATTTACTGTATTATAATGTAAGGATTTGTATCATCCTCAAACAATGGAAGACCAGAATTGAGGAGTGAGAAGGCTCCCCAAAACATGGCTTCTGCATTCTTAGAGATTTAATATTTCCATGTTATTAGTTATGGACATATATTCAAGAAGTATGCCAATCAAAGTGAGCTTGAGGTGCACATTTTTATTGAGATGCTTTTATAGAGGGAAAAAATAAATAAAATAATTGTACCTGTGGCTGAATGCTATCTTCAGTTCCTCCTCTTCTATAAATAAGGTTGGTACTCTCCAGTTCAAAGTCTCAATCATATAATTACACACAGGTAATTTTTTTTTCCTTTTTTTTTTTGCTTTTTGGATCACACCCGGTGATGCTCAGGAGTTGTTCCTGGCTCTACACTCCAGAATTAGTACTTGTAGTGCACATGGGACCATATGGAATTCTGGGGATTGAACCCGGGTCAGCCGCATGCAAAGCAAATGCCCTCGTCCATTGTGCTATTCCTCTGGCCCTGACCCACAAGTATTCTTTCTACAAGTAGCCCAAATTCCAGTCTTGATATTCAAAATATCAATAAAGTTCCATCATAAGACACAATCCCCCTCCTTAGCACCTCAAAAATGGTGAAAAAAATCAAAGATTAGAAGGTCTCTTATAAGAACTATGAAAATACTTCAGTCATGATATATAATGTGCACCATTTCATCTCTATTATATTTCACTGATGTCTGTTTCTCTCTCTCTCTTTTTTTTTTTGCTTTTTGGGTCACACCCGGCAATGCTCAGGGGTTTCCTCCTGGCTCTGCACTCAGGAACCACTCCTGGCGGGCTTGGGGTCCATATGGGATGCCGGGGATCGAACCCGGGCAGGCATGGGCGGCCACGTGCAAGGCAAGCGCCCTACCCGCTGGGCTATCGCTCAGTCTCTCAGAGTTGAGAGACTCGCAGACATGGGGCAGAGCTGCTACTGACTCTCCCTGTGACCAGCTGCTCACAAGGCGCCCGGGAGGGATGGTGGGTTCTAGCCCTGGCCCACCATCCCAGCAGAGACTTCGCAACAAGCCAGGCGACCCCCCCACTCCATGAGGGCCTCCATTCTCCACATCCGGACTTCTGTCTCGTCAGACCTCCACCCAGCAGACCAGCCTTTCAGCGCCTGGCTCGCGCAGCCGCTTGTGGGCGTGTGGTTCATCAATAAATTCTGGACTTAGAGATGACTGCAAGAGTATGCTACCTGCACGGCAGAGCCTGGCAAGCTACCCGTGTTGTATTTGATATATATGCCAAATACCAGTAACAATTATAGACTCATTCCGGAATGGATTGAGGCTCTTTATGTTCCTGGAGCAAGCAGATGCCTTGGGCTCTACTAGCATGAGACAGGACATATGGAGATGTTACTGGGGCCTGCTCGAGGCAAATTGATGATGAGCGGGAAGACAGTGATACAGTGATACCATTTCATCACTGACTCTCACAGAAACACTATTCATTTTATTACCACTATTGTCAATCTATTATCTCTACAAATTATTTTTATTATTCCACTTATTTACTTCCTTTGTTGCCTATCTTACTCATAATGAAAAATGCAAGAGGCAGGAATTCATATCTTGTCTTACATCTCTTGGCATTGAAAGAAACATAATACGATATGTACTCAATAAACCCTTGTTGACTTAATGAAATAATTTACTTATGGCCTAAATTCACATTCTTTTAAAACCCTAAAATATTTAAAATTGAAATACAATTTATTTAAGTGTGACATATCTATATTTCAGATTATTCTCATACGTAAAAATATATCCAACAAACTATTTTATGAGTTCTCATAGGAGTGAAAGGCTTCTAGTGGCAATTTAAAATTATGAAACTTGTCTTTATTTTGTTAGAGTAAACAACCTGACTTATATTCATTCAAGATAATTCGGTAATGAGGAGTCATATAGAACAGACAGAATCCCTGACTTGGATACCAAGTATCCCATTTGTGATACTTTACTTTTTTACTTTACTGGGTCTGGAGCTATAGAAAGATTGGATGAATTTTTTTGCATCAATCCAATGTAGACCAATATGCTCACCATATGTTCACCCAGGCCTATAAGGAGTAATTCAGAAACAAAATGTAGTAAAATGATAGTTTCTTAACCTACATAAGAAACAGGTTAAATTACTGGGGGCCAGAGTGATAGTCTAGTGGGTAGGGCATCTGCCTGCCATGCGGCCAGAACTGGGGTTCTACCCCTGACATCCCATATGGTCCCCCGGGCACAGCCAGTAGTAATTCCTGAGTACAGAGCCAGGAGTAACCTCTGAGCATTTCTCGGTGAGACCCAAAAGCGAAAGAAAAGAAAAAGAAAGAAAAAGAAAAAAAAAGGAAAAAAGGCAAGAAAAAAGAAAAAAGTTAAATTACTAGAGGAGCTTTAGGAATACCTTTGCATATCAAAGGTAAAACTCCTCTAGTGTTTCTCTGTTCCATGGAAAATTTTTTGGTATTATCAATGAAATATTTAATTTTGAAAGAGAATGTGTTTTTGAAAATTACAAAAGTGAAGATAATTAAATTATAACGTATTAAATAGCATGTATTAAATATTACATTATATATCAGTATTGTGTATCTGGGAAATATATTTTACAAAATGTTTCATTAATACAGATAGAAATACTACCATTTAAATATATTTTAAGACATTATTTTCAAATTAACACTGAAATATGTAAATCTCTTCACTAGCTCCTTAAGTCACATTTATAGTTACAACACTATATCTCGATCCATTGGAAAAAAATTTATCTTTCAGCTGCAATGATTTGAAATGTCATGAGTTATTTTGTAGAATAAAGTTTGTTAAATGAACAATGACAGTGTTGCTAATGACTCACTCTTGAACTCAAGTACAAGTCAACTCTGTTTAAGTCACTATTTCAGAAGCCAGAAATGAATGTACAGTTAAAATGGTGCCATAAGCTAATTAGAGTGGAATTAGAAGGAAAGTGGGCAATTTAGGGACATAAGAATTGCTGTACCGAATCAGACCAATGGTTCTCCTGGTTTAATATCCAGCCTCTAGCAGCTGTACTCGTTAGTTTCTAAAGCTTTAAAAAGAAAGGAAAAACACTTCATAATTCACCTAGACAAGTGTGCCATCTGTGATCTGAAGAAATTTTCTTTATGACCTCTCTGAAATAATACCCTAAAGCAGGAAGCTTCAATTCTGTTACAATATTGGTTTAGCTTGAGTAGCTCTGGTTATTAATAATTCTTGTCAAATTGCCCAGTTCCTACATAAAACCAACTAGTCCATCAAGAACCTATTTATGTCTAAAGTTCCTGAATTCATGTTTGAAAATGTCTGCTTCTATGATAAAATATGAATTTGTATTGCTTATTCAATACAAGCTCTTGATGTCAGAATTTGCCTCCAGTTAACCGTGCGGGGTGAATACATCTCTTTGAAAATGACTGGGTACAGAGGCTTTGGGGGAAACACGTATCTTACATTCTCTGCTCTACTCACAATTCTCTATTAATAATCAAATGTATAGAAGATTGGGAACTTCTTTTTATAAATCAAAGCTTGGTAATTTGTTATTTATGATGTATATATGAATTTTGTCTACTTTCTTTAACTTTCAACTTTTCTAATCTATTTCACTTAGCCTTACTTTCTTCAGTTGGATTCTTAATATATTTTTATTCTGTTTTTTGTTTTGCAAATGTAATTGCTTTCTCTTCTGGCAATTCATGTGCATCTGTTTATAGTTGAATAATACTTTATTTTGTTAGCTTTTGTTTTCTTGAATACACTTGTTTTTAAATTTCTTGAAGGCGACTATGTTTCTCATATTTGTTCATATTTGTAAAGACTATGGTAGTGTCTGAGTCATTAAAAACATAAAAGTGCACAAAATTGATGTTTAACTACTTTAGAAATACTGCTCTTTGAAAATATGTCACTGCTGTGCTTAGTAGGTAATAATGTATTGCTCATTGCTACAGAAATGCAAATGAAACACAAAATATAATTTTAAAATATAGCCTAGGGCTATTGATATAGAAAAAATCATGTTGCTTTCAGCAGCCCTAGGTTTGATCTCTAGAGGATCTCAGGAGTGATTCTTGAGTACCCAGCCAGGTGTAAGCCCTGAACACTTCTTGTTGTGACCAAAAACACACAACAAAACCTCAGAGTGAATCATAGTAATGATTGTATGATAAAGAATGTGACAATTCTGAGTTTGCTTATATTCATGATTTTGGGAAATAAACGGATGCCAAATAGAAGTAATATTGGGATAAATGTAAGGAAGAGACTTACAGACATGAGGCAGAGCTGCTACTGGCTCTCCCTGTGCCCAGCCACTCACGAGGTGTTTGGGAGGGATGGTGGGTTCTAGCCCTGGGCCGCCACCCCAGCAGAGCCTTGCAATAAGCCAGGCGATCCCCACTCCATGAGGGGCCTCCATTTTCCACATCTGGACTTCCCCTCTGGTCTGAACTTCACCCAGCAGACCAGCCTATCACAGCCCGGCTTGTGCGGCTGCTTGCAGCAGCTAGGTTCATCAATAAATTCTGGACTTAGAGATGACTACAAGAGAATGCTACCCGCACGGCAGAGCCTAGCAAGCTACCCGTGTCATATTTGATATGCCAAATACCAGTAACAATTATAGACCTCATTCCCATGACCTGATTTAATGGTTTGAGGCTCTTTATGTCCATGGAGCAAGCATGTGCCCTTGGGCTCTACCTGCATGAGACAGGACATATGGAGATGTTACTGGCACCCGCTTGAGCAAATCGATGATGAATGGGAAGACAGTAAGGAAGAAAAGTAGGTAAAATAAATCTATAGAATTATTAGTAATTTTTTGTTAGTTAATTTAAAGAATATTTAAACATAAGGAGAAATGTGGGATGCACATTTATGTGAATTCTTTGGGAAACTTTGGAAATAGGAAAGAATTTTTTCAACAATGGATTCTGTGTGTGTGTGTGTGTGTATGTGTGTG
>JAJIBD010006353.1:0-21295 GCA_021461705.1 Cryptotis parvus | reverse complement strand
CTAAATTTTCTTCTATGTATCTTATAAAAACATGTCTGATGTTGAGATCTTTGATCTATTTTGATCTGACATATGTGCCTGGTTTTAAAAGAAGGTCTAAGTTTATTTTTTACATGTAGCTGCCCAGTTTTCACAGCATCGCCTGTTGAAGAGGCTTTCTTTGCTCCACTTAATATTTTCTGCTCCTTTATTAAAGATTAAGTATTCATATATTGGAGAGTGTGTGTCAGGATATTCAGTTAAATTCCATAGGTCTACAGGTCTGTCTCTATACCAATATAATGCTGTTTTAATTACAACTGCTTTGCAGTAGAGTTTAAAACTGGGGAAAGTGATACCTCCCATCTTCTGTTTTCCAAAGATTGCATTAGCTATTCACAGGGTTTTATTTTTTCCATACAAATTTCAGAAGTGTTTGGTCAATTTCTTTTTTTTTTTTTTTTGGGTCACACTCAGCGATGCTCAGGGGTTACTCCTGGCTCTGTGCTCAGGAATCACTCCTGGCACTGCGTGAGAACCATATGGGATTTCGGGATTGAACCCGGCTCGGCCGCTGCAAGGCAAACTCCCTACCCACTGGACTATTGCTCTGGCCCCAATTGGTCAATTTCTTTGAAGAATGTCATGGGTATCCTTATAGGAGGACTGCATTGAATCTGTATAAACTCTAAGGAGTATTACCATTTTGATAATGCTAGTTGTCCCCATCCATGATCAGGGAATGTGTCTTTATTTCCTCAGGTACTATTTTATTTCTTGAATCAACATTTTGTAGTTTTCTTTGTACAGATCCATGATATTCTTAGTCAAACTAATTCCTAGGTATTTGATTTTCTGTGGTGTGATAGTAAAATGGGATCATTTCTTTAATATCCCTTTCTTCTCTTTCATCATTTGCATATAGGACAGCCATTGATTTTTGGGATCGATATTTTTACTCTGCCACTCTACTATAGGAATCTATTTTTTCTAGGAGCTTTTTGGTAGAGAGTTTAGGGTTCTCTAGGTATAATATCATGTCATCTGCAAATAGTGATAGCTTGACTTCTTCCTTTCCTATCTGGATACCCCAATGTCCTTTTCTTCCCAAATTGCTATGGCTAGTATTTGCAGTACTGTACTGCATAGCATGGTGAGAGTAGGCAGCTTTGTCTTGTCCCTGATCTTAGGGGAGGGGGCGTTCAGTTTTTCCCCCATTAAGAATGATACTCACTGTGGGCTTGGAGTAGATGGCTTTATTTTTTTAATTAACATTTAAATTGACCACATCATCTTCATTCAAATGTTTTACCTGACCGACGTTGCATTCGTTCCAAAATTCCAAACAGGATCAGACCACGATCTCCTTCGTGCAAAATTCTACTTCACACAATGGGGAGAAAAGGTTTCAAAGTTTAAGAAGAGAACTCCCAGAACGACCACCAATTGGGAACTCTTTGGCACCATTGTGGCAACATGGGAAGATACCATTATTGACGACATTGATGAAGAATACAACTGACTGGTTCAGCACCTCCTTGATAATGTGAAGAATGCCAAGAAGAGAAAGACACAAAAGGAACCCCCCATCTTCAAAAACTCTGGAGCTCATTCACCAACGTGGCAAGTTGCGAGCCTCAGGTGACCAAATGCTAACGTCCAAGCTCGCAAAGCAGTGCAGAGAAGCAATAAAGGAAGATCTCAAAGAGAGAAAAGCAGAAATACTGGAAGATGCAGCAGAAGCCGGGAAAAGCATTCTCAATGCCCAACTGTCCTTCGCCAACTATAAGACCTGGATGACTGCCCTCCAACGTCCTGATGGATCTATCACATCTTCAAGAAAGGCAGTGGAAAAGATTATCCAACTTCTACTCAGATCTCTTTGATAGCCACGTCCACCTGCCCACATACCAAATTCCACAGGATGGATATGTCATTCCTAACATTCTCTCTTCTGAAATCCTTCCTGCCATTTTGTCAGTAAAGAAAGGAACAGCACCAGGCCCAGACAAAGTCAGACCTGAACACCTGAAGACTCTGCTGTCAGTACTCATCAATACACTGGCTCGGGCTTCACACACTATCTGTCTGAATGTAAGATGCCCTCCCAATGGAAAACCAGCAGGACAGTTCTACTGTTCAAGAAGGGAGACATCCACAACATTGGAAACTATCACCCCATCTGCCTGTTGTCCATCATCTACAAGCTGTTCACTCGAGTCATCCTGAACAGGATTGGCAGAACATTAGATAAAGGACAACCATGCGAGCAAGCTGATTTCTGAAAAGGATTCAGCACAATCGACCATATCCACACGGTAACCAAGCTCATTGAAGATTGTAGGGAGTTCAAGATGCCAGTCTATCTCACGTTCATTGATTTAAAGAAAGCCTTTGATTCTGTTGAGACGGAAGCGGTTATCGAAGCCCTAGCCAAACAGGGGTGTTCAAACCCAATACATCAAGATTCTTCGTGGGCTGTATTACGGATTCACCACCATTTTACAAAGAAGTGATCATCAATGTGAAAAGAGGGGTTCGGCAGGGTGATACCATCTCACCAAAACTCTTCAGCGCCACCCTCAAAAACATCATGCAACAATTAGAATGGGAAGGAATGGGAGTGAAGATAGATGGTTGGCAACTACACCACCTCCGCTTTGCTGATGACATCGTTCTAATAACACCAAACATTAGCCAAGCAGCACAAATGCTGGCTAACTTCGACCGAGAATGAGGAAAGATAGGTATACAGCTGAATCTCAACAAAACTATATTTATGAAAAATGAACTAGTTCCAGAGGCCCCATTCACTCTCAATGGAACAAGCATCTCTGAAGGCAGCAGTTATGTGTACCTAGGCTGAGAAGTCAACATGATAAATGACCTAAAACCTGAGCTGCTCGGGAGGAAGAGAGCCGCATGGATTGCCTTCAAAAGCATCAAAGAAATAGCTAAAAACACAAAGAACCTCCGGCACAGGCACAACTTTTTTGACTCCACTGTTATCCCTGCATTAACATATGCCTCAGAGACCTGGGACCTATGAAAGCAGGATTAGAATGCTATTCGGGTCTCCCAAAGAGGAATCCAATGTC
This sequence comes from Cryptotis parvus, assembly GCA_021461705.1. NCBI lineage: Eukaryota > Metazoa > Chordata > Mammalia > Eulipotyphla > Soricidae > Cryptotis > Cryptotis parvus. The sequence continues at coordinate 18,218 of JAJIBD010006353.1, read as the reverse complement.
AGGCACTGATACAGCTATGTAAGAAAACAGCCAACCCCATTAAAAAAAGGGGTGAAGAGATGAACAGAAACTTTGACAAGGAAGAAATTCGAATGGCCAAAAAGCATATGATAAAATGCTCATCGTCACTAATCATCAGAGAGATGCAAATCAAAACAACAATGAGGTATAACCTCACACCACAGAGACTGGCACATATTCAAAAGGGTAAAAAAAAGTGCTGGCGTGGATGCGGGAAAAGGGGACTCTCAGTACACTGTTGGTGGGAATGTCGACTTGTACAACCTTTCTGGAAAACAATATGGACATTCCTCCAAAGACTAGAAATTGAGCTCCCTTTTGACCCAGCCATACCATTCCTGGGAATATACCCTGGGAAGTCAAAAATACATAGCGGAAACACAATCTGCACTTTTATTTTCATAGCAGCACTATTCACAATAGCCAGAACCTGGAAACAACCAGTATGCCCGAGAACTGATGACTGGATAAAGAAACTGTGGTACATCTACACAATGGAATACTATGCAGCTGTTAGGAAAGATGAAGTTATGAAATTTTCCTATAAATGGATGGACATGGAAAGTATCATGTTGAGTGAAATTAGTCAGAAGGAAAGAGAGAGATATAGAATAACTGCATTTATTTGAATGACATAAATATATATACATATTATGACACCAAAATCCAGTGTCAGGCAAAACGTGGATCAAGAGGTCTTACCAAAAGTGGAAATTACTGCAAATGTCTGGGAGTCAGAGGTTAGGTAAGACAGAGAAGGGAACATGTGTGAATAAATGGCGAAAGGACTGATACCAACCTAGAACTGAGCATTAAATACAGGCAAAAAATGCACATGGTGGCCTCTAATTGTATGTAGTGCAACCCACAATGTGTAAGAGAAGGAAAAGAGAGAGAGGGAAAGAGAAAAGAGATAAAGAACCTGCCATTTAGGCAGACTATGGGGAGGGGGAGGAAATTGGGGACATTGGTGGTGGGAAATAGGCACTGGTGGAGGGCAGGGTGCTGGAACACTATGCAACCGAAACCTCTAAACATGAACAATGTTGTAATTGTATATCTCATGGCAGTATAATAAAATATTTAATAAAAAAAAGAGGAATCGAAAGAGCTGTGCTTGGAATATCACGCCTTACTCAAGTGAAAGAAGGAATCCAGAGCTCCAACCTCTATTGCTGTTCCAGAGTCAGGGACGCTGTCTCATTTGCCAAGGCATCGAAAATCAGATGGGCTGGACATGTAATGATATTTGGAGATGACCGCTAGACTAGAGCTGTTACCAACTGGATCCCACGGGTGTCAAAAGATCACGTGGCCACCCACCTACGAGACGGTTAGACTTCTTCCTCAAGACCCTGAACTTGACGCTCTTCATATTCCTGAAGCAACCAGATGCCATTGGGCTACAACTGTCACATGACAGGGTCAAATGGAAATGTTACTGGTGCCTGCTGGAGATAATCAATAAATAATGGGATGTCAAGTGATCAGGTGAATATTATGTATCCCAAATCAGAAAGATCATCTAACCCTATGTGACAATAAAAGGGAAGAAAATTATGTTTTATAATTATAAGAAATAATAATCACTTTGGGGCCAGAGCGATAGTCCAGCAGGTAGGGCATTTGCCTTGCATGCAGCCGGCCCATGCCAGCCCAGGTTCGATCCATGGCATCCCATATGGTCCCCCAAGCACCGCCAGGAGTAATTCCTGAGTGCAGAGCCAGGAGTAACCCCTGAGCACCGCCAGATGTGACCCAAAAAAAGCAAAAATAAATTAAGTAAATAAATAATAATCACCAAGGGCTGGAAAGTTTATAGGAAATAAAAGAGATGAGAGATTTAGGAAATGATACTTGTTGTGGATAAAAAGAAGAAAAATTTTTATGCAAAATAACTATGTATACATTTGAAACATGTGAGAGTAAGTGTTGTCCTTGTATCACATAGTTTTCTGCCCATTTTACCTCAAAATAATACCATTCACCACTTGTATCACTTGTATCACTTGTCTTCCTGTTTTTTATCAATTTGCTTAAGCGAGCACCAGTAACATCTCTATACGTGCTGTTGCCTGCTAGTGTAGCCCAAGGGCATCTGCTCACTCCAGGAACAAGAAGAGCTTCAAACCATCTAACCATTTACCACTCTAAGTAAAATTTCCACATAAACTACTTATGTCATCTCTTTTTATCAGTGTTAAGAGTCTATATTAGATAGATGACACAGCATAGGTATACTGACTCCTAAACAAATTTTGCCACTATGTGACTCTACCCTACCCTACCTGTTTTAAAAAGAGCACATGCCAAGGCCAGAGAGATTGTGCAGTCCATAAAACATTTACTTTGAACACAGTGACCCAGGGTTTGATTCCCAATATAATGTGGTTTTTTGAGCTCTGCTAAGAGTGACCGACCCCCTGAACATAGAGCCAGAAGCATACTCTGAACACCAATGTTTGTGCCACCTCCAAAACTAGAAAGAAAAAAAAACATAAGGAACACATGGTCTAATTTCCTGTTGTTCAAAATGTTTTATTATTATTATTTTAAATAATAATAGTTTTTATCCAAGTCTTTGCTTTTTTATCCTTCAGAACAGAAGAAAGTTGAGTGTTGGGTATCAAGAAAAGGAACCAGAGAAAATAACTTCCTTTGAATGGAAGACCAGGTAAATGGTTTGTTATTCAAATAAATCCTTTAACTAGATTTAGTCATGCTTAAAATAAAACAACCTCAAAAATATATATTTTTAAGCATTTTAGTAAACTGTTGTGAGATATTCAATTACAAGATGCTCATGTTTGGGTTTCAGTTATACAGTGCTCCAGCACCCAACCCTTCACCCTGCCCCCCTCCCACAACCAATGTCACACTTCCCTCCCCCTCCCCAATGCTGCCTTCATAGCAAATCTTTATCTCTTTTCTCTCCTTCTCTCTCTTTCTCTCTCTCCCTGTTCTCCATCTTGCTTCCCTTTCTTACACATTGTGGATTGCAATACATACATCCAGAGGCTATCATGTGTACCTTTTTCTATATTCAATGTTCAGTTCTTGAGAATGATGTTGAGAATGATGGCACCATCATTCTCAACGATTACCAGCACACTGTTCTCTTCTCTCTCCCACCAGTCTCTGACACCCACAAGTTTGTGATATACTAGGTTTTGAGATATGGCGCAGGTGCAAAGCACCCGCGCCTCCTGGAATCATACTGTGTCCCACTGTGGGGTCTCAACCTTGAAGATGGCTGTGGTTGTATTACATAAGGTTTTCTGACTTCTGGGGGCTTGGCGAGGAACGGGCCAAGGGACCAAACTTGTCCCCAAGCAACTCCACCCATTAGTCTAGTGCAGGGTGGGCAGGCAGAACGGCCACCCTGCACCTGAATACCTGGGAATACCTGGTGTTGGACGCTTAGAGCCGCGGCAGCAGTTCTGGGTGGGGGCCCCCAGACCTTTGTGGGCAAGCCGGGATGGAGGGGAGCAGCCCCAGCACAGGCTCTCCAAAAACCTGGTTGGCGTAGTCACTGAGTCCTGCATGCCTGGCTTGAATTCGGCTTCTCTCTCCAAAATATTATTGTAAATGTTGAGCTCTAATTAAAACTACATTTCCTCAGTTTTTTGCCATATATTACAATCAAGGTAATCCAAGATATTCTAGTATAAATCATTCCTGTCCACTGCCAGCTGTTCTGAATAATGCTTATCAACTGTTTGAGTTGTGTGCTTAAGATATATTTATTTAGTTTTATTTAAGGTTCATTATATATTCTAGGTGGTATATGCTCTATTTTCATTCTATAACAGTAGTGATTCTTCACAAACTTATTGCTCAAAATATGGAAAAAGTGTAAGGAAAATGGGACATGATAGAATAAAAGGCTACTATGGCATTATTCAAAAGATCATGTGGGAATGGAAAGATAGTACAGGAGATAAGTCACTTGCTTTGCATGTGACCATCTGAAATTTCCTCCGTAGCAGTGTGTATCATCCCCTGAGCACTTCCAGAGGTCACTTCTGAATAAAAACCCAGAAAATCTATTGAATAATGTTGCAGTACACTGTTGCCCAGAGCCTCAGCATCTTGCCAGGAGTTATCTTCTGCAGTCCACTTTGTAGATAAGGGGCAGAAACAGTTTGGTATGTGGCAGTATATCTTACCATGTATTCTATGTTAGCTGGTATAAATATTTTCTGTTATGCTACCACAATCATTGTGGGACTAGATAGATCTTACCAGTATATTTAACTGGCCACGTTGGATCTCTAAGTAATTAGTCCAGAGAGAAATGCTGCTTGCCTCCAAGCAAGCACACATGGCTCTTTAATAAGTCTGAAGGCTAATATACAAAACAATTATGAAGTAAAGATGAGAATCTTGTGAAGGCTTGGACAAATATATGCCTAGCTGTAGAATATACATTGGTACAGACACATTCCTTTGTATTCTTAAATACAGTTCATCTTAGATGCCTCTCCCCCATCTACCAAAGACCTGCAGCCTTGGCTGGGCAACATTAACATTTCAATGGAAGTATGTGAGGTCCTGGGAAAAGTTACTTGAGGGGGATTGACACTAACTTCTTACAGTTGTTGTGGTCGGTCTGGACTGAAAAATTATGAAAGTTGTTTCAATTTCTGTGAGAGACTCACAGACATGGGGCAGAGCTCATGGGGCAGAGCTCATGGGGCAGAGCTCATGGGCCTCACTCCATGAGGTCAGAGCTACTACTGACTCTCCCTGTGCCCAGCCACTCATGAGGCACCCAGGAGGGATGGCAGGTTCTAGCCCTGGCCCGCCACCCCAGAAGAGACTTGCAACAAGCCAGATGACACCCCTACTCCATGATGGCCTCCATTCTCCACATCCTAACTTCCCTCTCATCAGAACTTCACCCAGAGACCAGCCTATCATAGCCCGGCTCATCGAGATCCACCCCTGCTGCAGTCTTTTATTAAATCCAGCTCAGGTATGCTGCTCCAGAGACTTACAGACATGGGGCAGAGCTGCTACTGACTCTCCCTGTGCCCAGCCACTCACGAGGCGCCCAGGAGGGATAGCGGGTTCTAGCCCTGGCCCGCCACCCCAGCAGAGCCTTACAACAAGCCAGATGACACCCCCTCCATGAGGGCCTCCATTCTCCATATCCAGACTTCCCTCTTATCAGAATGCCACCCAGAAGACCAGCTTATCACAGCCTGGCTCATCAAGATCCACCCTGCTGCAGTCTTTTTTTTAAATCTGGCTCAGGTATGCTGATCCAGAGACTCACAGACATGGGGCAGAGCTGCTACTGACTCTCCCTGTGCCCAGCCGCTCATGAGGGTGCCCAGGAGGGATGGCGGTTTCTAGCCCTGGCCTGCCACCCCAGCAGAGCCTTGCAACAAGCCAGACGACCCCCACTCCATGAGGGCCTCCATTCTCCACATCTGGACTTCCCCCTCGTCAGAACTCCACCCAGCAGACCAGCCTATCACAAACTGGCTTGTGCGGCCAATTGCAGCCACATGGTTCATCAATAAATGCTGGATTTAGAGACGACTACAAGAGTATGCTACCCGCATGGCAGAGCCGTGCTACCCTTGTCATATTTGATATGACAAATACCAGTAACAATGCCAGTAACAATTTTAGACCTCATTCCCATGACATGATGGAATGGTTTGAGGCTCTTTATGTTCCTGGAACAAGTAGTTGCCCTTGGGCTCTACTAGCATGAGGCAGAACATATGGAGATATTACTGGTGCCCGCTCAGGCCAATCGATGATGAACAGGAAGACAATGATACAGTAATACAGTGAGTTTCAATTTTGCCGTTTTTCTTTTCTTTTTAGCCTCTACCTCTGCTCTCCTCCCTCTCCTTTCTCTTCCCTGTTGGGCCTTAGCACATGGTGGTGGCCATCTGGCCTAGGATTCTAAACCTACACATGGCTAGGGTCCAGCCAGGAACCTCAAGTCTGGGGTTTCCCTCATACTAGATTGTATACCAGAACAAGCGTGAGTAAATCCTTTTGATACTTTGCTGATTCTCACATCTTTCTTCAGCCATCAGCATCAATCCCCTGGGGCAGATGGGGGAACCCTGACCCTGCTTCTGAATTTTGTCAGGGGGCCCAGCTTTCCCGACAGAATACCACTGGGGGAGAATCAGTTCTCCCCAAAAAAAGACCTGGTGTCATAATATCACATATAGAAATAGGTGGAAAATTCTGCAAGAATGGGTTATACAGAATAACTCCAACAAATTATTTATTTATTTTATTTATGTTATTTATAACGTATTTTTATTTTTTTTGTTTTAAATACTTTTGACCTGCCCCAAATTTATTAAGCACTATGAGTTACAAAGGTATTCAAGTTGGTTTTTTTGATATACAATTTTCTACCTATAACAATTTCCCTCCATCAGTGTTTCCAGGTTCCTCCCCTAGCACCCCTCCACCCTGCCCTACGCACAGTTTGCCATCTTTATAGGCATCTTATAAGTTTGGTTGTTAAATGTTGGGTCTCATGATTTCAGTGTTTTTGACTGTGGTTTGGATATTTAGCTCTATCATTCCTTAACACCACGGATATTTTTAAAATCCTTACTAATTTGGAAACACATGCTAAGATTCATACTAAAATGTGTATCTTTGAAAAAAACAATATTCTTCTAGCAATATATCCATAATTCAATTAATTGATAAACTCACATAGATAATAATCACATATTAGGACATCCATTATAATTGCATTTACAAAAGCCAAACAGTGGGCTCATTTCCAATGTTATAGAATTTTCAACTAATTATGGTACATTCACGGGCTAATAAGTTAAGCCACTATTAAAAAATCAGAGTCTTCTGTGCAAAATCACTCATATTTGATTGCAACATGCCTTACCCAATGACTTTGGAGTCTTGCTATTTCAGTGCACTGTGGATTACCCATAGCAATGTCAGCAGGAAACATCAAAGAAACGGAAAATTTGCTCAGAGCTACTGAATCTGATTCTGCATTTCATAAACTTTTCAGGGAACTAATATTCACATTAATGTTTGAGATGTCCTGAACTGTCAGATCCCCCTGTTTTGCAGATGACAATAATAAACAATGATACCATTCTTAGACAGAGCTAAGACGGGACCACATGATAATACAAAAAGCAATTTGTTTTAGGTCCAATCATTTTGTTTTTGATTTTGGTATACTTCTTCACTGTCAGTCTGGAATTTACCTACCAGTAAAATGTAGTGGACTTGGTAAAGTAGTTTGAGTAAAGACATTCTCAGTTATTCTATCCTGTCTATGACCTTTTCATTTTAACCCTTCTTTGGTAAATACTAGAGATGCTACAAGAATGACCTAAACATGACCTCTTCCATGTTACTGCAGACAAAATCAAAGAGTGCCAGTTATGTATAAAGATTTCTGGTGACTAAGATTAGTTAAAAGTTGATGAAACTTTTAACAACAGGGTATTCTGAAACACAGAGCAATTTATCACAAAAGTTAATCATGAAACCATTTAGGTACCGTAGTCATTTAATGCTTGATCTGGGAGCTTCTATGCACTTCATTCCAAATTAGTAGTAATCTGAATAAAAAAGACCAAATATTGTCTCATAGGAAACCTCTGAAAAGCACAGCTTTGACTGTTCATTTGTATCTCTCATTCATTAATTTTTGAGCATCATCTATGTTCCAGGCACTGCAGATTTATGATTATATGCTAAACTATTCCTCTTAAAAGCACATAGTCAAGAAACACAAATAACAAAATGATGAAATATATAGTTTCAATATGTAATGTGCCTGAAGAATGGTATGATTAAAATGCTTACCAATAGCCTTTCTTTCCCATTGAGAGAAAAAGAGTATGGTTTCTAAGAAATGGGATCATATAATAGTCTATTATAGTCTCTTGCCTTGCAAGAATAGGAATATAAAAAATTCAATCCCCAATGATACTATACAGGCTGAACATTATATTGGAAGCTCTGCTTTCTGTGGTCCTAAATACGTTAGGGGATTTCTGCCTTTACCACAGCCAGGTATTTGTGCAACAACAGAAGGGTGCAACTCTCTGTGAGCACCATGACAACACCCAAGAAGTGACACCTAGCATATCTGTGTGTGAGCACCACAGCAACCCATTGCAAGTACCACAAGCAGAATATCCACAAGTTCAACAAGTCAAGAGTGGGATTCCAAGTAAGCATGTATGCAAGCACCAATCCCTGGTTTAAACCTCATTTATCACTCACCTTGGCGATGACAACGATTTCCTAAATAATCTGCTGGTTTTCTCTCTTTTTCCATTTTGTATCACTTTTCTTCTCAAGAACATTTTTATTCTCATGAGAGTTAGAAAAACTGTTTCAAATAATGAATCAAATTACGCTTCTTTGGCCCGGAGCGATAGCACAGTGGGTAGAGCGTTTGCTTTGTACGAGGCAGACCCTGGTTCGATCCCCAGCATCCCATATGGTCCCCCAAGCACCGCCAGGGTAATTCCTGAGCAAGAGCCAGGAGTAACCCCTGAGCATTGCTGGGTGCGACCCAAAAAAGGAAAAAAATTATGCTTCTGCTTGACTTAGAACTAGTTGGTGTCTTCTCATTTTCCTTTAGAACAGAAAATTCACCACAAAAGCCTATAAGAATTTCTGTGACCGGCATCTATATCCTTAAAACTTACCCACATACAATACTCTCCCCTCTCACCATACTGGTCACATTTTTCTTGATCTGCTTGTCATCAATTCGCTTTCCCATGTGAAGGTCTCTACCTGTGACTTTCTACTTTTTCTTTTTGAATGAATCATTTCTTCATTTACTGCATAACTCACAATGGTGCCAGCTCAGGGAAGATTTCTGAAAACTTCACCCCCCCCAAACCTCACTCAATTTGCTAATAACATCATGGTGATGATTTCTTTTATATAGTTTGTCTTTAAGGTACAAAATGTGAAGAGTTAGGAAAGAGGCTTTATGGATCCCTGTTATGTCCATTAGCACTCTCAGAGTCAAATCAAACAACACAAAAACTACCTCAAAATACATCTTTCCTATAATAAAATTTCAGGATAACAACCCCAGATACTCTATCATCTTCCAAACAAATTTTAATACTGAAGCCTGCATAAAATTCTAGACATAACTTAGATTATCCTCAAATACTATTCTTGAATTTTTTATTTGTTTATTGTCAACTTAGAATGTAACTTACTTGAGATTGAAACATAAAAATCTCATGAGTCCAGGGCTGGAGCGATAGCACAGCAGGTAGGGTGTTTGCCTTGCACATGACCAACCCAGGGTTCGATCCCCGGCATCTCATATGGCCCCCCAAGCACCTCCAGGAGTAATTCCTGAGTGAAAAGCCAGGAGTAGCCCCTGAGCATTTCCAGGTGTGACCCAAAAAAGCAAAAAAAAAAAAAAAAATTCATGATTCCATAAATCTCAAGTTAGTCAATAAATGAAATGTTTTGACACAGTTAAATCTACATCAGTAAAATATAAGGCCAAAAATCATGTCATGCCCCCTCATACTTAAGCTATTATTCATTCATTTATTCCTTAATTAATTCACTCCCAACTGCTTAGTGAATGATTATATTTTTAGGATCTGTGGATACAGAAATGAACAAATCAGGCTTATCCCCATGCCCCTGGGGATCTCATATTCTCCCTGGCAGGGACATACATTATTAACAAACAAGTAAACTATATAAGTTAGATGTACCATTGGAAAAACTCAATAAGGTGAGGGACTAAGAAGTATCTGATTATTAAATTTAAACTGGCCAGTCATATTCTGCCATATGTGATACTAGAGCATAGTACCATAGGATACAAATTGCAAATGCCATTTTATTAGAGTAGGTTTTACTGAAGTTGGCAGTGTGCTTTGATCTCAGGGAATAGGTATGAGCGGTCTTCTGTGATGGGAACACCCAATATTAAAGCAAGTGATTCAAGTACAACTAAAGGTGTGTGGCTGAAACAGAATGTTCCTAATGCCAGTTCACATGGCAAGTTAACAAGGCAATCTATCTTTGCCTTGTTTTGTTTGTTATATTTTGCCTCATTTTATTGTTTTCTTTTATGTATGAGCACAATCATTGAACACTAAAGGAAAAAAGGGACTGTGGTAGAAGCTTAATTTCCTGACTCAAACCCATAATTATATCTATGATGTTATGAAATAATTTAAACTGTGCTTTCACTCATTAACTGGTGCAAAGCCATCACACTTAAAATTTGTTGTTTATAAATATGCTTTGTAATTTTTGCATCATCATTTTCATTTCATTATCACAGCATCATTCTGAAGAGGGTCTGACTATTACCTCTACTTAACATATTAGAAAATTAAAAGCACAGAAGACTGAGTCAATTTAATCTCTCCAACTGAATTCAAACTAAATAAAAATTCTGTTAAATCAGTCTAACCAAACCATTTGAGAACAACTTGGAGAAATTACTGTTCTGTGGGAGCCACTCCTTTTCTTCTTCATTCAGATTTTCCATTACGGCAAGCAAACAATCCTATTGCCCACTCACTCCCTGGACTTTTCCATTGAGGACTCTCGAAAAACATTTCCTTGTTCTGATTGACTATCATGTCCCAGAATCTATAGATTTATTCTGATAATATTGAAATATTTTTAAAAAAGATTAATCAAATTCATACATTTGTGCATCATTGCTTTCAAATTCAGCTGCTGCATTCAATAATATAAAATCAGAAGGTCTAGGAGACATTCCAGCAAGCTAGAAGACAGCAAACACACTAAAAGTATCAATTTGGAATTTCCTACTGTCTTCCCTGAAGATAAGTTTAAACATTTACATGTTTTAAAAATTCCCTAATCTGACTTACCTCAATAATTCTATCCTCACGCTTTCTGATTTGTAATCGTTATAAGTCAATTTCTTTCCCAAAGGCAAAAGCAGCAGAAATAAATATATATGTATATACACATACATTTATGTATATTCACTGCAAAGCAGCTTACAGCTGACTTGATTTTTCTCCTCTATTTTTATGTTGCACAAAGAAAAGCTGCAAATTGATGTAGCGCCTCTTTTGCCACCTAGTGGGAAACTTAATTTTGTTATTTCTTTCCCATCTCTTTTTTTAAAAGAGATGATGAAGTCTATGCAAACAAAGCAGAAAAAGCTATGTCTATGTCTTTATCATATAAGATCAGAAATGCAATGAATGTTCCATAGAAAAGATTATCAGAGGTTGAAAGGGTAGGGAAGCTCTTTTTTCCAGTATATTTTGAAGTCTGATATTCTTTGATATATTTTCTCTATTATTTTTCCCTGCATTCTATTGCTAGATTGCATTTCATCAGATCAATAGTGCGCATACAATCTTGTTCTAAGTAGTACAACCTTAATAAATTAGTACCTCTAACTCACTGTTCCTACATTCCTCAAAGTTCTCCAAAAAAATAAAGGGGACAAATGTGAAGGCTAAGAAAAGTCCATCAATAATAACATTTAACTTTAATGAGGAGAGCTACGATTTGCAGGACTGGAATAACATATGAAAGCAAATCCTAATGTCTGTTCATGGCTAGAATTCTCAATATGGAAGTTATTTGGTGCCAAACACTGTGTTAATTACCTCACACCTATAATCTCTATCTTCTAAATGTCCCAATGTGATAACTAACTTCTCCAGCATTCAGTGAACCATGGAAATGTAGAGTGTTCCATTAGAAAATTAGGAAATTAGAATTATGCATCTTGTATGCCTGAACTAAATATTTTATAACTGGGACCTACTATCATTGTTCAAATAAAATCGTTACAAAATAAGACTTTCAGCTCCTGCATATGCTTCCCATTCCCCTACCAGGTGTGGGTTTTTTTTTTTTTTTTTTTTTTTTGTTTTTTTAGGGCGAGGTCACACCCGGCGATGCTCAGGGCTTTCTCCTGGCTCTGCACTCAGGAATTACTCCTGGGTGCTCGGGGGACCATATGGGATGCCAGGGATCAAACGCGGGCCGGCATGGGCCAGCCAAGTGCAAGGCAAACACCAACCTGCTGGACTATAGCTCCGGCCCCTTACCAGGTGTGTTTGAGCCCCAGACAACCCGTGGAACCACTGAGTCCCAGGATAAAAGGCGGAACTATCACAAACAGGGTCGAGGCACACCAAGCCTCGGACCTGCTGGTGGACCACTTCCTCCCAGCTCCCGCAGGCGATTTCATCCCCTACAAGGTTTGTTTGAGCCCCAGACAACCCGTGGAACCACTGAGTCCCAGGATAAAGGCCGGAACTATCCAAACAGGGTCAAGGCCACCAAGCCTCGGCCGCGGTAGAGGGCTCCCGCGCTCCCGCAGCTCCCGCAGACGATTTCATCCCCCTACAAGGTGTGTTTGAGCCCCAGGCACCCCACGGAACCACCCACCCACATCCCAAAACTCAAAACCGCACAGAAGCAAGTGCATCTGTGCGAACTCTTTACTATTTATCTTACCTGAGACACCAGTGAGCATTTGTCCCTACATTCCTTGCCACCCATCCCAAACACTGCAAACAACCCAGGCACCTACTAACTGTACTATCTAGCCACCCAAGAACACACATTTACAACCTACAATAGTCATAATGGTAAAGCAACGCAGAATTCCATCAAGCTCAGTGGGTAAAGTCACTAGCCCAGATGAGCCAAGCAATAATGATGAGCTATACAACCTCTCTGATAAGAAATTTTGGAAGGAACTGTTAAGGATGCATAAGGAACTCAAAGAAGCAATGGAATACAAAGTCAATAAAATACAAGAGGACATGAGAGCAGAAATGAGTAAATTGTAGACCAAGATACAAGCAGAAATGACAAATATTAAAAATGTGGTAAGTGAAATGAAAAACACATTGGAAGGCCTCCACAGCAGAGTAATAACTGCTGAAGAAAGAATTAGTGATCTCCAAGACTAGGTCGAAGGAATCTCTAGACAACAGCAAAAGATAGGAAAAAAATACAATTAACGAACAGACTACAAGAGATAATCGATATGAGGCCAAAGGAACAATATACGGATCATTGGGGTCCCAGAAGGGCAAGAAGAAAACCCTGATGAAAAAGAAATGGTCAAAGCCATCATTGCTGAGAAGTTCCCCGAACTGAAGAACGCATGCTGTCAGATTCAGGAGGCCTGTAGGATACCAGCTAAAAGAAACTGCAACAAGATTACTTCAAGACACACCCTAACTATAATGACTAAAACTATAGATAGGGATAGTATACTGAAAGGAAAAAGATTAAAGAAGAAAATTACATACAAAGGAGCATCCCTAAGATTTATAGCAGACAACTCAGATGAAACATTCAGAGCCTGAAAAAAATGGTGGGATATTGTGAAGAGATTCAAGGGAACTGCAGGCCTTACCAAACGACAACTGCAGAACTTCGTACACTCAAAATCAACTTTAAAAGGACTGAAAGGTCTACTGTAAAGTAAGAAAAATCCCAAAAGCACAACAAGTTTAAACAGAAAGATGGAACAAAATGCGATGACAGTAATTTCTCTCAACGTCAATTGTCTGAATGCACCAATTAAGAGGCACAGATTGGCAAAATGGATTACAAAACTGAATCCAACATTTTGCTGCCTACAGGAAGCACATCTGAATAATTAGAGCAAACACAACTCAAAGTCAAAGGCTGGAAGACCATTCTCCAAGCAAACAGCTCCTCCAAAAAAGCTGGTGTGGACATACTAGTATCTGAAAAAAATAGACTTCAGGCTGAAAAAGGTTAGAAGGAACAAAGAAGGCCATTTCTTAATAATTAAGGGATATTTATCAGGAAGAAATCACACTACTAAACATACATGCACCCAATGAGGTGTCAGCAAAATACTTAAAACAACAACTAATAGACCTCAAATAAGACATTAACAGTAGCACAATAATAGTTGGAGACTTCAACACTGCTTTATCAACTATGGATAGATTGACAAGACTGAAACTCACCAGGGAAATACTGGCCCTGGAAGAAGAAATGGAAGGAAGAGAGCTAGTTGATATATATACAGGGCTTTTCATCCCCAAAACTTGAATACACATTTTTCTCCAGTGCACCTGGAACATTCTCCAAGATAGACCACATGCTGAGCCACAAAGCATACCTCAATTAAATAAAAATGATGGAAATTGTGTCAACTATCTTTTCAGACCATGATGCATTAATATGGAAGTTAACCAGACACAGAAGCAGGGAGTCAAACCAAAGAACTGGAAACTGAACAGTTCACTGCTGAATAACCAATAGGTCATAAAAGAAATCAAACAGGAAATCCTAAGATTCCTGGAAACAAATGAAAATGAAGACACCAATTATCAGAACTTGTTGGACACAGCAAAAGCATGTTAAGAGGAAAGTTCATAGCTCTGCCAGCATTCGTCAGGGGAAAAAATGGGCTCACATAAATAACGTGACTTCACAGCTCAAAATATTAGAACAGACCAATAAAAGGAGCCCAACCCCGGCAGAGAGAAGGAAATAATAAAACTTAGAGAGGAAATCAATGAGCTGGAAACCATATAACAATCCAAAAGATTAATGAAACCAAGAGCTGGTTCTTTGAAAGAATAAACAAGATAGACAAATCACTTGCAAGACTTATAAAGACAGGGAAAGAGAATACAAATAAACAGAATCAGAAATGAAAATGGGGATATCACAACAGAAACCACAGAAATCCAAAAGATCGTCAGAGATTACTTTGAGAGTCTGTATGCCATGAAACATGAGAACTTAGAAGAAATGGATACATTCCTGAAATCCTATAACCTCCCAGTCTGAAACAAGAAGACCTGTAATTCCTGAATAAGTTACCACCATTGAGGAAATTCAAACAGTAATTAAAAGTCTGCCAGCACAAAATCCAGGTACAGATGGATTCATTAGTGAATTCTTCCAAACCTTTAAGAGGACCTACTGCCATTCCTTTTCAAGCTCTTCCAGGAAATAGAAGAAACAGAAACACTCCCAAACAGCTTCTACGAGGCACATATCAACCTGATTCCCAAAACAGGGAGAGACAACACAAAGAAAGAAAACTACAGACCAACTCCCTAATGAACACAGATGCTAAGATCTCAAAAAAAATACTAGTAAATAGAATCCAAAGACTCATCAAAAAGATTATACATCATGAAGAAGTCGGATTCATACCTGGGAAAGCAAGGATGGTTCAACATTCACAAGTCGATCAACATAATATCATATCAATAAGAGAAAAAAATAAAACACATGATCATATAAATAGACACAGAGAAATTTGACAAGATATGGCACCCATTCATGATTCAAAACCCTCCAGAAAATGGGAATTGAAGGAACTTTCCTCAATATAATCAAAGCCATCTACCAAAAGCCCACTGCTAGCATTATTCTCAATGGGGAAAAATTGAAAGCCTTCCTCTTAAGATCAGGGACAAGACAAGGTTACCCATTCTCACCTCTTTTATTCACTATAGTACTGGAAGTACTTGCCATAGCAATCAGAGAAAAAAAGGACATTTAGGGCATCCAGATAGGCAAGAAAGAAGTCAAGCTATCATTATTCGGAGATGACATGATACTATACCTAGAGAAGCCCTAACCTTCTACCAAAAAGCTCCTAGAAACAATAGATATTTATAGTAGAATGGCAGTGTACAAAATCAATACCCAAAAGTTGGTGGCTTTCCTATACAAATAACTAAAGAGAAGTAAGGGCTATTTAGAAAAATGATTCAAGACAGGTGTGTGTGTGATTCTTGCATCTCCGGGGACCACAAGCTGCCCCAGGGAAGAGCTGAAACTCCATCAACGGGAACCAAGGCAAACTGCCTTGGTTTCAACCCGGACCGGACCCTTGGGCCCTTCGCTTCTGGGAAACACCTCCACTCCCCCCACAGGTGTGTGTGTGATTCTTGTGTCTCCACGGACCCCAAGCTGCCCCAGGGAAGAGCGGAAACTAGATCAACGGGAACCAAGGCAAACTGCCTTGGTTTCAACCCGACCCGACCCTTGGGCCCTGCGCTTCTGGGAAACGCCTCCACTCCCCACAGGTGTGTATGTGATTCTTGCGTCTCCGCGGACCACAAGCTGCCCCAGGGAAGAGCGGAAACTCCATCAACGGGAACCAAGGCAAACTGCCTTGGTTTCAACCCGGACCGATCCTTGGGCCCTTCGCTTCTGGGAACATCCCAAAACTCAAAACCGCGCTGACGTTAAGCGCGTCCGAGCCTGACCCTCTCACTACCTACCTTGCATGAGGTACCAGTGAACCTTGGTTCCTATATCATTGCCACCCACCCAAACTCTGCAAACAGACCAGACACCTACTAACTGTACTATCTAGTCACCCAAGAACTCACATTTGCAACCTACAATAGTCATAATGGTAAAGAACGCAAAAATTCCATCAAGCTCTGTGAGTGAAGTCACTGGGCCAGATGAGTCTAGCAATACCAATGAGTTGTATAACCTCTCTGAAAAAGAATTTCGGAAAGAACTGTTAAGGATTCAAAAGGAATTCAAAGAAGCAATGGAATGCAAAATCAATAAAATAAAAGAGGACATGACAGAAGAAGTGAGGAAAATGCAAAGGGAAAATGACAGATATTAAAAATGAGGTAAATGAAATAAAAAAACACAGTGGAAGGCCATCATAGCAGAATAATAGCTACTGAAGAAAGAATTAGTGATCTCGAAGACGAGGTTCCAAAGATTCTCTACACAACACCAGAAGATAGAAAAAAAGGCCCACAATTACCGAACAGACAACAAGAGATAATCGGGATGAAGCCAGAAGAAACAACATACGGATCATTGGGGTCCCAGAAGGCCAAGAAGAAAAACCCTGATGAAGAAGAAACTGTCAAAGCCATCATTGCTGAAAAGTTCCCGAACTAAAGAATGCTTGCCTCAAGATCCAAGAGGCCTGTAGGATACCAGCTAAAAAGAAACCCCAACAAGAATACTCCAAGACACATCTTAATAAAAATGACAAAAACTATAGATAGGGATAGAATACTGAAAGCAGCAAGATCAAAGAAGGAAATCACATACAAAGGAACATCTCTAAGATTTACAGCAGACTTCTCTGATGAAACACTCCGATCCCGAAAACAATGGTGGGATATTGCGAAAAGTCTCAATGAACTGAAGGCTTCACCAAGAATTCTTTATCCGGCCAGGCTCACATTCAGATATGAAGGAAAGATACACAACTTCATGGATAAGCAACAACTCAGGAACTTCATGGACTCAAAACCAACTTTAAAAGAAGGACTGAAGGGACTACTGTAATGCGACCAAACCCATAAGCACAACAAACACAAAAGAAAGATGGCACAAAATACAATGACAATAATCTCTCTCAATGTCAATGGTCTAAATGCACCAATTAAGAGACACAGAGTGACAAAATGGATTAAGAAATTGAACCCAACATTCCGCTGTCTACAAGAAACACATCTGAATAATCAGAAAAAACAGAGACTCAGAGTCAAAGGTTGGAAGACCATTCTCCATGCAAACAACTCCTCCAAAAAAGGCTGGTGTGGCCATATTAGTATCAGATAATATTGACTTCAGGCGGAAAAAGATTAGAAGGGACAACGAAGGCCACTTCTTATTAATTAAGGGTATCACAGGAAGAAACTACACTACTAAACATATATGCACCCAATGATGGGTCAGCAAAATACATAAAACAACTGATAAGAGACCTCAGAGAAGACATTAACAGTAGCACAATAATAGTTGGAGACTTCAACACTGCTCTATCAACGATGGATAGATCATAAAGACTGAAACTCACTAAGGAAATATTGGCCCTCAAGGAAAAAAATGGAAGAAAGAGAGCTAGTGGATATATACAGGGCTTTTCATGCCAAAAAAAGCTGAATACACATTTTCTCTAGTGCACATGAAACATTCTCCAAGATAGACCACATGCTCAGCCACAAAGCATACCTCAATAAAATAAAAAAGATAGAAATTGTGTCAGCTATCTTTTCAGACCATGATGCACTGAAAATGGAAGTTAACCTTACACAGAAACAGGGAGTCAAACCAAACACCTGGAAATTGAACAGCTTACTGTTGAACAACCAATGGGTCATAGAAGAAATAAAAAAGGAAATCCAAAGATCGCTGGAAAAAAATGAAAATGAAGACACCAA